>CAEGAE010004004.1:0-65481 GCA_903067095.1 Girardinus metallicus
TGCTAACACTTAGCTTTCGTCAACAACTCAGGCGGAAGTGAGAACGCAAATAAAGTCCCGGCCGGAACACGGTGCGCTAAATAATAACACATAATATAACGAGGCTTCCAGGCAGATCAGTTTTCCTCTAGGAATTTTATTAATCGAGGTACTCGAATCACTGAGGAATCGTTTCAGCCCTAAAGTAAGCAGAAACAAGCCTCCCCATCAGAAATGGTCTGTAGCCAAAGATGACAGAGGAACCTAAAAATGCCTGGAAATTCACAGCAATCTGCCTCAATGGTTGTTTAAAGAGCAAAACATGCAGCGGTGTTGAGTAACCTTTAAAAAGAAAACATTGTACAGAAGAACAAGGTAAATATGCTGCCGTTTTAAAGTGTGTATCTTGTAAGGCTCATGAAGTTTTACTTTTGACTGTTTAATTTTTGATAATTGCAATCTGAAATGTCTGACTGTGAATATACAGTGAGGTCATTATTACTCACTTAGCTATTTATAGTAGGGACTTGTCTTTTAAAAGATTGTATTCTACTTGATATTTGTCAAATGACTTATCTTTATTTAAGCGTGTGTTGACATATTTTTCCCAAATTGCAATCTTTTGGGTTTGAATTAGAATCTGGTCACATTTAAACACCTTTAAATTTGTGTTAAGACTTGTAGCTTTTGATGAAAAACAGGAAAGATGTAGATTAGTGCGTGAATAGATGGGAAAAATTTTTAGATAATGGATGGATTCTAAAAAAAAAATGTATAGACCAAATGATTGTAATGATTTTTGAAATAAAAATGGATGGGATACACAGAAAAATGTAACACTTGGACAATGTGGAATGAGTTGGGTAATATACAATCCTGTACATGCTTTTCTTGTAAGCCTTTAAGAAAAATGTGCATTTTAAGACTGTAGCAATGCTGCTAATATCTGCATTTCTGCTCAGCGCCACTGATGAGCGGTAATGAAAGCTTATGGGTTTGTTTGGTTTCTGAATTTACCCTTGCATTCATCAACGTAATTCCTGCTTTAATCTTCAGCAAACCAGTTTACTTCTGTCGAGCCGTTTTTATCTTCATCCTCTGAGTGGAATACCTCAAACTTCATTTTATCCACACACATGCTTGACTCTAAGTTGTTCATCACATGGACAGTCTCGTGCTAATGGTGCCAGAGGCAAACGACAACGAGAGCGTTTCAATTAACCTGTCTTTCTTCTGTCCAAAGGGAATCTTCCCATGCAGTTACATCCACCTGAAGAACGCCGTAGTGAAGAACAAAGGGTGAGTCGCGTCTCTCTGGCTCGCCGTTTCCATTCGTGGAAGTGACGACTCGTTCTCACGCAAACGTCTACGTTTGCAGGCAATTTGAGACCGTGATCCCCGTCGAAGACTCGGTCATCACGGAGATGACGTCAACCCTGAGAGAGTGGGGCGCCATGTGGAAGCAGCTCTACGTGGTAGGGATGATGACGTGCATTTAGACACAATTTCAGTGTGAGTTTATACGGGACCTGGTGATTGAAAAACGGTTAAGGCCGTTTCCAGACCCTTTCATTTGCTGAATTGATTGTGTTTGTGGCCCATTAAGCTATCTGGGGGGCTGATTGAACTGAACTGATGAATAGTTTGAGATCGAAGAGCATAGATTCGCTACAAAAAGCAGCAGGGCACTGAAGCTTATTAGCTAAAATCCAATTTTAGCCCTCCTCCCCCCTCATTATTGTGACACTTTAAAGAGTGTCTTGTCACTTGTAAATTTTCAAGCTGGCAATGCTTACATAGCTGTATATTTCTACTCAGGCAGTGTCCTTCCCTTCATAGGCACCATGGCGACTCTTTAAAAAAAGCTTTAAAAACACAAATCTTCCATTGTTGGAAAATCTGTTGCACCTCAAACATTTCCTTTTTATAGATTATTTCTAAATATTTTTTTCTTTTTATTTTTAGCCTGGCTTTTTGAAGTTGATCAGAATATGTAGTGCCTATTTGCTGTTAGTCTATCGTCATAACTTGCTCATATCTACGACTCAGATGCACAACTGAAAAGTTAAAATTTTTAAACGTGATGAAGAAGTTGGAAATTCCCACCACCCAAAGAGACTGGAGAAAAATAATTCTCCAGAGTTGAGCTAAAGAATTTAATTTTGGGTCATCAAACCTCCATGATCGTTTTTAGAGACGATCTGCTTGGTTAGGAAGCAAAAAAAAAAAAAAGACTTTTCTGTCCCTTTCATTAGAAACTTAGACATGTGGAATTTGTTAAGTGGTGCTAGGAATTTAAGTGCGACTCCGTGTTTTGGTCAAAGGAGAGATTGACTCAGCTTTTTGTCAATAAGAAAAAGAAATGTGAAAGTTCGATGGAAGATCTGTGATGCTGGGGGAATGTTTCTTCGAGAACACTGCTAGTGTGCAAAAACTTCAAAAAACATCTGTTGGACCCTCCCACAAACTGAAAATATGTCGTCACTGGCCTTTAAATAGGACAAAAATCAAACAAATCGACAAATGGAATATCCACCAAAACTAGTCGCGGCTCTATGTTCATCTCGGCACGATCCAGAGAGACTTTATGATCTAACCAGGTAAAATATTATATTGGAAAAGGCATGATCATGAAGATATGAGTCAATGATTGTGCTACACAATTAAATTACAAAATATTCCTTCACGTTCCGTTCCAAATGGAGGATTTTGATGGCTGGAATCAGCCTGCTCCTCTCTAAACGTGCGGTTATATATTCCGTCACGTTTGGCAGTGTCTCTTCTCAAAGCTCCTTTCCCCTCCTTCTCCTTCCTCTCCATCACTTGCACCTCACGCAGAAAAACGAGGGCGACTTGTTCCATCGGCTCTGGCACGTGATGAATGAAATCTTGGACCTGAGGAGGCAGGTGCTGGTCGGCCACCTCACTCACGACCGAATGAAGGACGTCAAGCAGCACATCACGGCGAGACTGGACTGGGGCAACGAGTGAGTATCAGGCCACCAGTGTTTAAGTACGTCTTTCATAGAAGCGATGCGGGTTCGAAATCAGGTATGCCATGTAAGGCAAGACATTTATTTGTTTGAATTTTGGCAAAACCAGCGCTGTTTTAAGTTGCAACTGTGGTTAGTGATATAAAGTCACAATGTTTGGGAGGTATCACAAGAAAAGGTTTTTGGCTTTGCGTGAAAAGTTTGTGCTCTTGTAGGTTTTACAGTGAGCTGACTAATCTGTCGTCAACCCGGCCCCTCCCCCTTCGAGGCAGCAAAAGAAACAGTTGAACCAATACTGTAAGATCCTCCAGC
Organism: Girardinus metallicus; assembly: GCA_903067095.1. Lineage (NCBI taxonomy): Eukaryota > Metazoa > Chordata > Actinopteri > Cyprinodontiformes > Poeciliidae > Girardinus > Girardinus metallicus. Next base: position 3,285 of record CAEGAE010004004.1, read on the forward strand.
GAGTACGCTCTGCTCCCGCCTCCTCTGGACTCCGCAGGACTTATTTTTCTGCAATTCGTCCGAGGTTGTTGTAGTGAGAATAAAGAAGAGATTTTCTTCTGATAACTTTTCCATGAAGGTCAGACTCCTGCCGAGTTCAGCTAAATCTTTGATTTGTTTTTCCCAGCAATCCCACGAGCGGCGTCTCGTCAGGTTTTCTTGGTCTCGCCGAGTTGGTCTTGACCTTCAGACGCTTCTGTTTTCGGACCCCTCTTTTATCTCGTCAAAGCTGCAAGATTCTCCCGCTTCGTAGGCAGAAATTGTATACAATCTCTAGAGGGGGGCGTCTGTTGTGAAATCCAATTATTTGCAAAGGTTCCTCCGATATGATCCTGCATGTTCTATAGAGTGTTAAATTTGAGTTAAACATGAAAAAAACTTGTTTTCTACATGCACCAGGGAGATATTATCCTAAAGATATGATTGATTTTTATTAGAAAAGAGTTGCATCTAGCACAAAAGTAAAGTCGCATTAACAAGAGTCTGTGTGACCTCCAACTTTTCAAAGTGCTTTATACCTTGAAAACATAATGCGGTAGTTTATTGGTGTTATGAAACACCAACAAGCATTTCGTCTTGTCAAATAGCATCAAAATCATCAAAAATATTGATGCTTCGAGTTAGAGAAACGTAGTGTTTCGCCTGTTTTGCAGTTTTCTGGGAGATTAGTGGAGCATGCCAATAAAATAAGGGAGTGAATCTACTTCGAGGTCTCTTCAGGGTGGTTGCATTCATCTTACCGATTTGGTTCGACTAAACTTCTCTCAGGGGGGGAAGCAAAAAAAAAAATCTCTCCTCGCTTTTTGCCTCGGCTTATTTCTTACACATTTTTGCAGCTCTGTTCCTCCTCTCCAGCTTTCCTCGCTTGTCACACGTCTGTCTTTTGTTGTCACCTCTCTTCCCTGCAAGCACGCTCCACACAGCCGGCGCTTGCTCCATCCCTCCTGCTGTTTGCGTCTCTCCAATCTCTTACCGCTCAATGCTGATGGGTTAAAAGAGGGCGAAGAAAAAACCCTCAACTTGTGTCACATCCTCATTCTGTGTGCTTTTTACCTTTTTTTTTTTTCTTTTTCTCTTCATTCTCCCACCGTTGGCCGTTCTCGAACTTGCACACATCCATCATTAGTGAGAGGGGGACATGTTTGGAGAGTCCCTCTCTGTGGGCCTTTTTCTCTTTTATTGCTGCAAAGGACACCTAGTGCTGGATGGTGTTGGTCTGAACCGCGGGAGAAGGGATGATGAAAGAACGGTTTTAACTCCCGCATCGGGAGAGTCGAGAATCAACACTGGAGAGGCGCATAAACGGACATGAGCAACTGCTAAGAGGTGCAGGCAGACAGAGCAAATGGAAAGGAGCTGAAGAAGAAGTCGGACCATTTGTCAGATGGATTTAAAAGCCCGGCTGAGATGGCGGTCGGGTTGATTTTTGCAGCTGTGCATCACAGTTCAAAGCACTCTGTGTCTGATTTGTCTTATCTGTGTTTGTTTTAGACAACTCTGCTTGGACCTGGTGCCCAGGCAGGAGTTCAGCATGGTGGACCCAGACGAAATCAGCGTAACAGAATTGTACAGACTGGTGAGGACTCCTAATGTTTGTCAAAACCTCATTTATTGTTCAGATGGTTGAGGGGCTTTCCCTTTAGTGGTTTTCTACCTGTGTAAGTGCTGGGCTGCAATCTTTTGCCTTGTGTTTTACTGACACTGTTGATTTTTTTTTGTCTTTTTTTTTATTTTTTACTTCTAGGTCTAGGAGTCAATATGATTTTTTTTTTTTTTTCCCTGACTTCCTTGGCTTTCCTTAATGCACTTTACAAGACGAGCAGGGCCAGTTCCTATTAAATCATATAGAGTCCAGTATGAGCAAAAATCAATTCAACTCAATCCTAATACAATCCAGTTGTATGATCACCATCAAAACCCATTATGTACTGTCCAAAGAAAAGAAAGACACGGTTCACACGGCCACACGGAAACATGAAACCGGCGTTCTGAGATGTATTCACCCTGCGACAGAAACGTTCGGATGCACAGCCTACATAATAAAAAACTTTTGTAGATGCATCAAAAATCGTCTCTGTATGAACTGGACCTTAGTCTAGTTGCAAACTTGGCAACTGTCCTTCTTCCTGAGCAAGCATGTGGTGACCGTGGACAGGAGCAGCTTTTTTTAACACAATGAAACCTCTAGCATCACCAACCTCATTATGAGCAGCCATCTGTTGTGACCTGTGGGGACAGAACAGTGACTCACAGTCTCTGATCTCACATAACTCTCTGAAGATGCTCAGATCAGAATTTTGTGTTTTGATTTTTGATCTCTGTTTTTTGCTAAGCTGTGGCCAGACATCATCGATTGTATGATTTTTTTTTTTTTTTTTTTTTTGCAAAATCAAAGTGTCAACCACTAGTTGCAATGTGTCAACTAGTGGTTGACACACTGCAACCACTAGTATTGGTTGCAGTGTGTCATCTTTTAAGATTGATTTGATGAGAAACAAACTCTTAACAAAACATCAGTAAAAAGCTTGTTACCGCTACCGTTGTTATTTTATATATGTGGCGGCCATATTGGAGTTTGGAGAATCTTTGTACTATGCATGTCAGAGTTCTGATTGTTGTAGCTATTCCAGCTTCCTGTTTGCATAGACGACATATTCTTCACCTGATTACATTCAGACTAAGAAAAAATCTAATTTGTGTTTTTTGATGTAGCTTGGAAGCAGCAGTTTTTCAAACAAACGTTGTTTTTGATAACTCTGTGTGGCACCAATGTCAGTGTTTTCCTCCAAGAGCCGCGTTGCTGTAGGACAGATTTGCCCGTCCTCCCGTCTGCTTCCACATTTTCTTCCTTTTCTCTCCCCCTCCCTCTGCCTTTTCCTCCAAAATTTTTCCCACCCATCTTCTCTTGAACCCCATCCACTGTTACCGTGGCAACCACTCCTCTGCCCCGGCACGGAGCAAGGGGGGGGAATTATATCACACGTACTCTCGCGCTGTGTCGGCTTTCGCTTCAGAGAGGGGTAATTGAGGCCCTTAATCCATCTGTTTCATTTCGGTTGTTAGCCGAAACAAAGGCAGCCGTAGCGGGATGAAAGCAAAACAACACACCTCTGTTACAAAATAAGCAAATGACTGCAATTCCCAGCTACACTGAGGCGAGATAAAAAAAAAGAAAGAAAGGCACTCGCCGCGTGTATCCATGAACAAAGACCCAAATATGAGATTACACAAAGGCACAATAAACCATGTAAATGCTGCGTAATTACATCAGTTTCTCAGTGAAATCTTAAGTTGTGAAAAAGCCTTCAGTTTATGTATTTTATGATCTGTTATTTTGTTGTGGCTTACATAAGAGTATTTTTTTTTTTTTTACCAGAAAGGAAAACAAGGAGACTATGTAAAGTTAATGACAGCAACGTTAACAGCAAAAGTAGTAACTTTAGTAACTTCCTCCTGAAAAGAGACACTGCGAAACACAAAAGTCAAATGTACATTCAATGGAAAAAATTACACTGATTTAAAGGCAGTCAAAGAAAAGAGACACGACCAAACCAAGATACAGCAGAAAGGATGAACTTTATGTGGGAAAGAAAGAAACTTGGAGCCTCCTAAGTTAGTAACAGCAATAGCTCCATCAATTTCCCAATCCAGGAAGTGGATACAACTAAACATACGAGCATCAAAGTGTTTGGGCAGGCCGACTTTATGCAGGAAATAAAAACAAAGGCGGTACTCAAATGCTACCTTGATGGCACAACCATACACAGAAGCACTGGACTGGGAGAGCTTTCTGTGGAAAAAGGCAATATTAAAACGGTACACATGTAATGGCATACTAGTTGTTCAAGTGGCTCTGTCCAGGGAAGGTTTACTTCAAGGTCAACAAATCATGTGGCATTTGAGCAGAGGCAGGAAAGAAACCTTTAGCTAAGCAGGCAAGCACCAGTATAGCTGAGTACTAGTATCCAGCTAGTAAATATTTGACATCTAGAAGCTTGAATGTTGGATTTATCTTAAGAAGTTGGTAACATCATGTAACATTGAGTCGTAAGCTCTTCTGATGTGTCTGTAAAAATCCGTTTCTCAGTTTTTCTGTAATTCCGAAAGTAAATTAACACCGTTTGAGATTTTGGCTTTAGGGAAAGGATAAGAGGATTACTTTACTATCAGAAAAGCCTGAGTTTAATTTGCGGCTCTGCGTATTATATTGCCTTTATCCTGGTTGCAAGCAAAAATGTATAAATTTGTTTTGAATTTGACTTCTACAAATAAGATTTTTTTTTTCTTTATCATATATTTATTTAAAAAAAAAAAAACTTATGTAGAAAGAGACACTGACCTTTTTTTAAAAAACCACTAATTGGCTCCCTATTCTCAGTCTGAGTCAGCTCACTTGGGATCGTCTCCTACTGCCCAAATGCAATTGAACCTCATACTTCCCACTTAGTCCTTGGAGATTGAGATTAGTTCATTAATTGTGGTGAATCATACAACTGTGAAGGATCACTCAGGCCTGGCACACAGAACGTGCTGGCAAAGTTTCCTCTTTGGCATTGCTTGTTGTGGGAGAAGGCCTGCGTTCTCCCAAGATTTTTGGCACCCTTAGTAAAGACATGTTAAAAAAAAAAAAAAAAACTATTTTACATCAGAGGCTTCATATTTTCTCAGTAGTTTCCTTTTCCTGAAAAAAGTCAATGGACATTTGCTTTTCTTAAATTACCTATTCTCGTTTTGGAGAGTCTAAATGAAACGGGCTTTTGCGTCTTGTCAAATTTACACTTCAGGGGAAAAGTCTTGAAAGTTCAACTCTAAAGGTAAAAAAGTATGTATATATATATATATATTTTTTTTTAAGAGCAATTATTTTCTAACACTAGGTTTTTTTTATAGATATATATTTTTCACACCCTGTTTCTCTCCTTGAAATTGTCCCGTGGATGCCTCTTTTTTTTTTTTTTTTTTTTTTTTCTTTTTACCTCCAGTCTCGTATTCTTGTCGAATCACAAACACTGACTTTAATTGAGGCGTATTGAGGCGACTTTCAGGAAAATGGGTGAATGCGCTCTTGGAGTCGTCTTTTTTTTTTTTTTTTTTTTTTTTTTTTTTGTAGGCCACCCACTCCTGGGAAGGCTCACCGACAACTGATATTTTTTCTATTTGGGGGAAAAAAAAAATCTCTCTGTGGTTTACTGGAGTCCCACAGAAATTAGAAATGGCTTTCCGCCCCATTAGAGATTGATGTATCTCAACGACTTTCTCTTCCGGTCTCAAATTTCTTTAGACTGCGGCACGGTGTTTAGCCGTGTGATATATTTATGTTCTGTTTAAGTTTAAGTGGCTGGTTGTGGTTGGTGAAATAAACTCGTCTTTGCAAAATCATGGTTCGTCACAGGTCATTCATGATTTATTGAAGTTTGTTGAGGTCCATGTTTGGCCCCGTAGCAGTGCACCATGGGTATTTTAAAACTCTAAAATAAAGAGGAACAAATCCTTTTGTAAATATTCTGAATAATACGGTTGTTGTTGTTTTTTTTTAACAGAGCCTTTTCACAACATGGTTACTAGTGAACTTTGCAGCTGCCTCCTGCAACTCTAAATGCGGTTGGGTGAACTTTATTCCTCTTTTACTATCAGGCTTTACATAACAAAGGTTAAGCATGCTGTTTTAACACACATCTAAGGGCGCTGAAATAGCAGAAACAGCAGTGTTGTGATTTTGCATGCACAACCTTCAATATGTCCAAAATCTCAATTAGCAGTAGCTATGGATACGATTAAAACAAGACATGCTACTGAAAATATTAGAAGCAATGCTTTGTCTGGCTAAGAAGTCATTTTTGTAAGAATAAATAAATAAATACAAAATAGCAGGTACAAACAAAACAAAAAGAGGGGAAAAATACATTTAAATCGGTTGTTAGTGACTCATAGTAGACAACTTTTTTCCTGCTGTATTGGCTGTCTTTCCCCTTGTAGTTTTTCCAGCTTCTTGTTTGGTTCACTTTTGGATTGTTCTCAAAAATTCCTAAATAATAAATAAATAGACAAAATGGCATTGGCATGTCCATCTGTCTCCTGCCTCCTTCTCCTCGCCTCGCCATTGGAATGTCAGTCTGCCGGGCCCGTCCTTTGTGTCAAGTCATCCAGAAGCTGACGCATAACCACAGATTGTTCCCATCAGGCAGCCCTAAACGACACGCTGAAAATAACCTCATAATAAAAACCCAAAGCATAAATTAGGCATTCCCCCCGGAACTAGTCATTTTACGTCAAACTCGGCAGCTCGGCCCGGGCCTGTGTCGTCGCTGAGGCACTGATCCCTTAAAGTCGGCGGCGGGCGCCTTGTTTTTAGATCGTTCCAACAGGTGGTTATTTCTGGGGCCTCAGTCATGCAGCAGAGACGGGACTAGACAAAACATATTTATCACTTCAAGAGGCGTTGTTGTTTTTAAGATGATTTATGAGCTCATCTTTGCCGGAGTCTCATGTGAATAAGTGGTTTATTCAACGATGTGTTTATAGCAAAGCTGTTTTCTACAGGACATTGTTTTTCCTGTCGTTTTCTCGTCGTGTCTGTTTTATCGCATTTGAGTTGCATGTGTGCGTCGTGTCTAAGTGCGGAATCGTCTCTTAATGTTTTGATATGCTGGCTGAATTTTCTCATCAAAGCAGTACTGACTGTACGAAGCAAATGCCAGTGATCGCTCTGGTATTTCTAAAGGTTTAGTTTGAACCGTGGCTGCTTTTTTTCCCCCTCAGTCTCCGTTCAATTGTTGTACAATCATAAAAGGATCTTGGATTAAAGTTCATAAAGTAGAATTGGCATAAACAGCGGTTTGTTTGTTTGTTTGTTTGTTTTTGTTTTTTTTTTGGACTAACTGTCAACTTTGACCTCGAGAACTGACTAATCTTGATGTAAAATAGACACCAGGTGTTACTTACTAACTGCATATAGCCTTTTAACAGCACCTCAGTTAAAAAGTGCTGAACTACCCCTTCATGTTGGATCTGTTAGCTTTCCATTAATATTAGAATAACAGCAGAATTTATTCAAAACAATGTTGAGAAATATTAATTGAACAAGTTTGAAGGTTATGTCTCAGGGACACAGTTTCAGCAACTTCCATGCGAAGGTTGAGTGTTTGTTTTTGTATTTGTTTTTTAAAACACAATATGAAACTTTTGCTGGTGCAGGTTGTCATTTTGGTAGCAGCTTGTTCCTCTCTGTCCTTGACTCGCCCCTGTTGTATATTTGCAGTTCTTCTTTTTTCTTAATATTTCTCTCATTTTCAAATTTGTATTTTTACAACCCCTCTCTGCCTTCCACCCCCCCCCCCCCCCCAAACCTCCTGTTGTGTGTTTTACTACAGCAGTGAATTTAAGACATGATTTGGCAGTACCTCCTTTGCCCATCTGGTGCTGTTTGTGTGCAGTATTTTTGGACATCGACAGCAGACCGGGATAAACCTCTCCTGCTGTTAAGTGAGCAGTAATGCGCATGTTGATCTAGATGGTAGTTGCCGTTCTATGATGCAATCCTGGGCAAGGCCTTACTGCTGTTATTCTATACAGCCTGACCTAATGCAGCATGTAATGACCACCTGCAGACCACACTGAGATGTGACATTTACTTTTTGTTAATCATGCCCTTTTTTTTTTTTTGCTGCTGCTGCTGCATTGAAAGACTATTAAATCATTTTTGCTCAGAATATAATTGGACCCTTTTGTGGAAAAACATCAGTAGGGAGGTTGTTACTTTTAGCCGTTTAGGTGGCATAAGATGCTTTTTTTTTTTTTTTTCTTAAATTCATTGGTGTGAACAAGTTTTTTCAAAATCCTAGTTTTCTTTTGTTTTAGTCCAATATTCAAACATTTGTCATCTTTTGTATTAGGATTTTGTGTGATAGACCAACAAAAGCAGTGCACAACTGTGAAACGGATGATGCAGGTATTATTAAAATATTTTATTGCGGCTGAAAGTCTAAAAAATTTGGCGTGCACTTTAATTCGGCCACCCCTGAGTTGAAAATTTTTTGAATCCCATTTTGGTTTAGTTACAGCTTCACAACAGCTTTGCACGTCTCAAAATAAAAATGTTGCCCATTCTTCTTTGCAAAGTAGTTTTATCTTGTCCAGATTGGACCTATAAACGGATATTTGTAAGTTTTCAGGCAGTTTTCCGCCACACACAGTGGACTCACATGCTGTCCAAAATGTTTTATAGCCTAATCCAGGCCTGCCTTGTGTCTTCCTTGATCTTCATGTTTGGCATTGTTCTCTAACAAACCACTCAGACCTTTACAGAAGAGCTGCGTTTATACTGAAATTAAATTACTAACAGGTGGGGCGGTTGATATCTCTTGATTTTATTTAGCCATCTGAACACCCAACCCATGCTTTCACTTTGCAATGGTTTTTGGTGCTACTTCCTCTCCATAAATGGCTTTTGCACATTGCCTTCTTTTAGGCATCGGAGCAAACGGGGTGAACACAAATGCACCACCACACTTTTCACACTTCTCTCACACTTAAGACATCATCATTTTGCGCTACTTCGTGTTGGCCTATTGCTTAAAATCTCAGTGAAACATGTGGAAGTTTATGACACGTTGTAAAGTAAATGCGCTCTTTTGAAAAAGTGTGCTGATTGTTTTCTTCGTAATGAGACTGAAACAAACGCTAAACAATCCAGCTGAAGCTCTCACCATATTACCTTCTGGTGCTGTAGGCAGTCTGGAATATTACATGCTTTATTACCCCGATCTGTTTTCACTTAATCTATATCTGAGCCTCTTTGGAGTTTGGATATAAATGCAAATCTGCCTGCAAAGACGGGCCCCCCGCTGTGGGATGTCTCGGGGGGATGTTATTTATCTCTGACTTGGAAATTCAATATTAAATACAGAAGCTAAAATGCGATTGGCTTGTATTTAAAGAACCGAAGCAAATGTGAATTTTTTTTTTCTCCCCCCCTCCCCTCTTTAGTTGTACGTGTTTGTTTTCATCCTTTCAAGATTTAAAACGCACAAACTTTCAAACTTTTCTCTCTTTCTTTTTTTATAACTTGTCAGAGATTCTCCAGCTGTGGAAAGCGACAGGAAAACCTTTTTTTTGTTTGTTTTTTACGTGGTTTTCTCCCGTTTGCTGCAGATGGAACATCGGCATCGTAAGAAGGAGACTGCTACACCCGCGAGCACCCACCACCTGTTTGTCCATGTGAAAAGCCTGATGAGCGCCAACCTGGGGGAGGAGCTGGAAGTCTTCTTTCACATTTATGACGGACGGGAGAATCAGCCGCTCAGGTGAAAACCCTGCAAGATCTGAGTGACACAAATCTCTGTCTGGAAAAGTTAGTCTTTTCCAACTTTGATTAATTATGGAATTGATTTTGAGTACATATAATATATATAGGAAGATGTTATTTCAATATATTTGTATTTCCCAGTTTTTTTGTCCTCTTGTCTAAAAAAAAAAAAAAACAATCATCCATCCATTCATCTCTCCAGCCGTCATATTTTTTGATTTTCTTATAGCAAAGCAACAAGATAAATGGAAATTGTTTTTGGTTCGCAATTTCTTTAAATTTCCCGAGATTTTCTGTTTGGTCAAATTACAGTCACAAAGATTTTTCACATGGAGCCTCTCGTTAAAGTCCACTTGGGCACATAAAAGTGGGCAAGGCCGCTGTTACTGTTTAATGATGACGTCTTAGCCGCCACATGAAAGAACCTCTTCACCCATAGAGTCCGCTCATGCAGCACGAGTCCATACTCGCACACGTCCACACATGCCACATCCTCCTGATGAAGTGTCGCCTCCCCCCTCCTCCCACCAAATAAGAGAGAGGGGACGGCGATTAAGCTTCCTAGTTTCATAGTTCAAAGGGAGGAGATTCCATTTTATGTCCAAAAACCAGAGGCTTTTTAAGGGCAGAGAAAACGAGGGGGCTGAACAGCGAGTGGGTTGAGAAACGAGCTTGGTGTCAGCGGAGCTTCTTTTGAAAAGTCGTGCTTTCATGACTGGTCTCTTTGCCTCACAGTACGACAACAGAAACAAGAGGGTGATACTGATGGGACCTGATGTTTTATTACTTTATCTAGGACTCTGTTGCAAAAAAAAACAAAAAAAAAACCAGAAAGTTGTTTTAACTATAATTCAAGTTAGAAGAATTTTTTTCTCGCCACTTGTGTGAATAACTGACCGTTCAAAGGAACGGGCTCGTTGGATAACTGAGCAACAACACAGAAAAAAAACCCCATTTGGTAATGGCAGTACTATCAGCCAAAAGAGCATTGCATATACTTAGATTATTGATGGTATGAGAGGAATTATTACAGTCTGTGGCTTTAATTTAAATAGTTTAGAACTGCAACTCTTTAACCAGTACATATTCTGAATCCTTAATTAGGTCCTGATGCTTTTGAAACTTCAAAAATGTACTTCTAATTGTAGGAAAAGCAATTACATTTTAAAATTTTAAACTTTGTAAAATTTTAGAGAAAGCCGAAAGTGGGCCATGCCATTTTTTTCACAAGCTTTTCATTCAACTTTATTTCTTTTCTTCCCTCTTTTTTTTTTTCTTTTTAAGTTTTCAGGGAGCTCCATTTTCAGCTTTCTGCTCTCTGGTGTCTTATTGTCAGTGGTTTAAGTCACAAGAACAGCATATTTAAAAGATTTTAGTGGCTTTCAATGCTAAAATACTTCAACTGTATGTTCTTTAAAACCAGAAATGATTTAGTCAACACTGTCATGAGCTAGCAAGATTGATTAGTGTAGCTCTGCGTGTGCAGACCCAAGCCACAGTTATGAAAGATTTGAAAGAGTTAAAATTAAAAACCGTCAAATCATCATCATTGATCAATTTTTAGCTCTCACGGTCAAAATAATGATGCCCCCCCCTCGCTCTTTATTTCACAAGTGCATAATTACTGTCCACTGCTGTGATTATGCTCCACTTGGATCACTTCTCCTTCTGATTTCCCTTCTCTCTGCAGCTCTCCTTTATTTCCTCTTTTTGCCTGCTGCTAGCTGCTGCTGAGTACATTAACCAGGCTTAAGTAATCACACGCTATCCGCTTTGTGACGCATTTGATTTTGAACAAAAGCAGCAGTCATGGTAATCATGTCGTTATGCGACGCGTTATAAACATCGTTTGTCCAACTTTATTGCAAGACTCGCACAAAGGACGCATAAAAAGAATGCACTTCCTTACAGATTTCCTCTGTTTTTGCTGTTTCGGATGATTAAACAGTAATTAAGATTAGGCAACGATATCTGGAGTAAATATGAAATGCAGTGCTCAGATGATGATAATTAAGTAATTGTCGCCTAGACCCAATAACTCATTGTGCCGTCCTGCTGGTAAGGCCATGCAATGTATCTAAATTGGTTTATATAAAGACTTTGACTTTGGCTCCCCATAAAAGTTGTTTGCTGGTGTCCTTTAGATTATCATACAGGCGCGCTGGGGATCATCAAGACGTAATTTAGTACATTTTAGAAAATTTGAGACAGCTCTTCTCTGCAGTGGGGGGGACGATGTGAAGCTTTTTGAATCTTTTCACCTACTTCATGTTGTCAGATGGTTTCTGTTTTGTTTCAGTCCAGTCAGAATAATTCTCTGTGTAACAAAAACTGTGGTTAATCACAGTTAATTTGGGATTTAACATGGGGAGCAGTTAATGTTTCCACATATAGCTTTACTGGATTGAGTTTTTTTTTCACCTAATTGGGGATATATTGGGGAAAATTGCCTCATGTATTTACGCAAGTTTTTCTGTCTGATATTAAAATTAGGTTGAAGCATTTACCTAACAATATAAGTAAAAGTTCAAGATATCTCTAAGGGGCAAATACTCTTTCCAATCATTTTCTATTACTTTTAATTTGCATAAAAAAGATAAAAATAGCAGCAGTGTTGGAGTAAAGAGACTCAGAGTTTAGAAACATTGCCCTAAGAGTCCCATTTCCTGTGTTCTGTGAGTGCAGTTGTCCTTTTTGGAAAACAATCGCCGTGGTAGCTCATCAGTCTTGACTGTGAATACGCATGGACACATACACACATTAACGTAATCCAGCTGGCAGAGCGCCACACTGTTGCTGCTCCTACTGTGTTGTCACTGGCGTTTGTCAGACGATCGCGTGTGCGAGCAGATGGGGTTCTGACCCGTCGCCACAATGCTGCGCCAACTCAAGCAGCCGTGGCAGCTTCTTTGGGTCCAACAGGGACTCCTTGTCAAGCCCTTCGGCAGGGTGCGCACACACTTGCACTTGTCATGCTGTGCTGCGCTCACGCCGGTCCTCCACGTTTTTGTTTCTTATTTTTGCTGTGTACGTTTTTTGTGACAATCAAAAGCCAGCTTGAAGGGAACCTATTACGCAAAATTGCCATTCTGCATGTTTATATACTTCCATTTGGGTCTTAACTGCTTATAAAAACTGCCCACGATCTTAAAAAAACAAACAAGCAAAAAAACCAAAAACACCCAGTTGTTTTTTTTTCTTTTTTCCTGTTTTTGGCAAACAGTTAATGTTTTTCATGTCTGAAAAATGAGCTGTTTCAAAAACCTCCTAAATGTTAAGTCACAACTGACTGCACCCTTATCCTAGCAACCCCAATGAAGCTCCAGCATGTTACGCTGTACAATGGCTGCTAGAAAAGACAAGTGTTTTGACTAACCAGTAAGAAACCATATACTGCATTCCTGCTGGTTGTGCAGAAGGCTCTACTTCTGCTTGTCAAAGATGTACGGTTATATAATTGCGCATTTGTTTGCAGCCATTTTCACATGTGAATCTAGACGTTGAGTTCGCAGCGGCGCGACCAGCAGCGGCAGCTTATTTGGATTTGAAGTGACGAGACCCCGTAAAACAGCTTGTTCTGAAAGGAGCCAAAGACAGGCTGAACTGATCTGACTAAAATCTCATGATCTAAGAATGATTTTGTGCAAAAAAAAAAAAAATCTAATAACCATGTTTTCACCTGTTCAGGGAACCATAACAGGTCACCTTTAAAAATCCTTTCTTCCAGGACTCCATTGCTACCTGCAGGAGTTTTTTTTTTTTTTTTTTCTTTGCACCATCTAGTCTTGTATTGTCTTTTTCTTCAAATTTGAGTTATAAGTGTTTTCTCTTTTTCTTCTCCTTCTTATTTAGGTGTCCTCTTGTCAGTTTTCCATTTAGCCTCAAGTGTCGCATTTAAAATCTCGTTTTCTGATTAGAAGGCACAGTGGGAGTGAATTTAACCCCCTTTTTGTCACGTCGGTTGCTCGCTACAGCCGACCCTCACCCTCCCCAACCCTTATCGGGTGAGCTCCCTGCTCCTAATGCAATCAGCCGAGGGGAGCAGCAAGCGCCTTCAGACCTCAGAGGGGAGGGAAAACGGCCACTCGGGCTATGCTAATGCGAGGGATGATAGAGGCAGATAAGGTCCCACCGGGGGCGGAACGTCGCTTCCCTCGGTTCCGGTGATCAACACGCTGCAGCTGCGAGACAGTAGATTTGCCGGCGAGGGAGGGCTCGCGTCGCGTCACGGCAGGATCGGCCAGTGCCTCGGTGTTCGCTGGAGCGGTCGTTAATTGGTGGTTGGGGTTTTTGACAATGAGACCGCTAATTAGGGTTCGGGGAGCACACGCAGAAATCTCACGTCTGTACGCGAAGGCATCCATATGGTTGGGAGAAATGGCGTGGAAAGCCGCGGAGAGAGAGAGAGAGAGAGCGGCTAATGAGGAACAACAGCCTCGAAATCAAAACTGCCGGCAGACCGGCTCGTTCCAATACTGTTGGTTTTAAAAAGGAAAACTTTACAGAAGGAATACATGTATGAAAAATCACAAGAGCTTGTATAATTAATTATCAGGAGCATAATTAATTCAAGCTTGAGCACCCATTGCCCTACATACACAACGCAATGCACTTCACCTCATATTTGCATCAGTGGCAACTTTTTGGATTCTGTTGTGACTTTAAATACATGGTTCTCCTGTAGTTTAAGCTTTTCAACTGTAAAATATGCAGGAATATTTGTTCTTCTAGATTTTTCCCCATTGTGTAAAAGTTTACCTTTCTTCCCTTCTTCCTTCTTTCATATTTTCAGCCTGACCTGCATTTTTTATTATTTTTTTTGTTTGCTTTATTGTGTAAAATAGCCTAAAAATAACTGAGCACTTGATTAATTCCAATACAAAAGAGAGTGGAAAAATAAATATAAGAATTTGGGAAATGGATTTTTGCATCTTAATCTCCGTGCAGCTCTTGGTGTGCTGGACTAAACCTATAGGATCTGTTCAGATGCTCCCGCTGTAGCTGGTGGAAGCTAGCAGGGCTAGCGGCCTTACCCATTGTCAAGCGCTGGTGAATTACAAGGTTTTCTCTCTGCTTATCTGTAGACTGTGAAAGTCACCTAACTGGATTAGCCCTCAGTTCGTCAGCCAGGATGAGAAGTGCCCAGCTGGACATGGCTGCTGACTCGCTTAAAATGCACAATATAAAAGCCGGGAGGATGAAGTACAGAGGGAAAAAAAAAGGGTGCCAAGATTCACGCTTTTTTTTTTTTCTTTTTTTTCTTTTTTTTACATGACATTCAATTTCAAAGGCGGCCTGGTGCATTTGAGGTCAGAGTTGTTTCGTTTTCACATATTTCTTGTTTTATTCATTCGGTGCAGATGTTCACATCAGGGATGTTGTGCGGACTGGAATTTCGGAGACGTTTCGAATTGTGCCGAAAGGCCCATCAGCCCGAGTAAAAATGATCTGCGCTTAAACAGAACTCGGCCGGTTTCGTTTCTGCAGCAGAAACCTTTTAGATGACAAGTGAAACGCTTCAAGAAGGAAGAATGGAATTGCAATTTATTCATGCATTTTTAAGTAAAAGAAAAACATGCGTAAGGCCAACCCATCCATGATGGCAGCATTAGGATGTGGGATTTAAAAAAAAAAGTTTTTTCAAATTTTTTAATCAATCCATTTTAACTCATTTTATATATTTCTGTTTGCGGCAGTTAGCTAAAACACTGGATGATGGCCCAAGTAGACAAATAATTCAGGTCATTTTAACTTTCGGTCAAATCCACACAGCTAAAAAACGGTGCTATTGATAAAACAGCTGTGGTAACATGACTGTATAAAAGGTATCAAATTAATTTAACATTTTTATCTTGATCGTCTGATCACCTACGTCCTGTTTCTTCCTTCCATTATTGTAACGGCAGGCCGGTATATAAACCACCAAAGGCGTCAGTATTTATAAATCAGACTTTTACCAACCCAAAGAAAACTCTGTCACCCATCACACATTTTCCAGATAATCTGTGTTGGGAATTGGAAGATCACACTCTCCATCTTTCCTCTCAGCTTGTCTTTCTGCCGCCTCATATTCCATTTCAGAGCGCTACGGCATGCAGTTTGATCTTTGAAGTGATTCCTCCCATGCCTGCTGCTCAGCACTTGACATTTCTGACACGGTTTCTGATCTTTATTCTTTTTCCTGCTCGCAGAGTAACTTGGACAGACTCGGGGTTTTTTTTTTTTGTTTGTTTGTTTGGTTTTTTTCCTGCACGACAGTCAGCATATGCTCCTGACCTCTTTAATCAGTGTGTGTGTGTGTGTGCTCTCTTCCTCCGTCTGTCTCCTCTCCTACAGCGAACGCTTCTTTGTCAGGCTGAATAAAAACGGCTTGCCCAAGTGGCCCGAGAAGACGGAAAGACAATGCACGCTGTTTGTGGTGAGTATTGTCAGGGAGCGATCGTTTGCAAATGTTTCATACAGTAAAGTAAAAAGCAGCAGAATGTGTGAGTCCTGTCTTCTTTCAGGATCTGGGAAGCAGCGATCTACGGAAAGACGTCTACATCGTCGTACACATCATAAGAATTGGTAGGAGGAACTTGTCTCCATTTTTTTATGTTCATCTAATGGGTGAATCTCATTATTTGGTTAAGTATATCAATGGAAAGTTGAGTGGAAGGAAAAAAGTGTGGTGGGAAATGGCGCACAAGCAACAGGTGTAACCATTACCTTGAGATGACTTAAAAAAAAAAAAGAAAAAGCCATTCAACAATTTAGGGAGAATTGACCACCAGGCAAAAGTGAAAATTTTATAACATTGTTTGTTGAAGTGTTCATTTCTTATTCAGACCAATAAAATTATGATTTTTTAAAAAACTTTTTGGTCTTGTATAATATTTCAATTTTCTGAGGAGTGGAATTTATGGTCTGTATATTTGGGTATCACTTTTATATTCAAGTATCTGAAGTTGACAAGCTTTTCCAGGCTTACTTTGGTTTATTTGTGTTCACTTGAATATGGTGCATTTTAGTAATTCTCTTTGGTTCTGTATTGTGTGTGTGTGTGCGCGTGCGTGTGCAGGGCGGATGGGAGCAGGAGAGAAGAAGAACACCAGCAGTGTGCAGTACAGGCGGCCGTTCGGCTGTGCTGTTGTCAGCATTGCGGATCTTCTCACTGCTGACTCCAAGGATGACCACTTACTCAAGGTTTATGCGTAAGTCAGAGGAGAAAATCTTCCTGTTTTTTTTCTCAGTTGAATGCTTCAGAACCAACAATATTTATTTATTTTTTGTCCATTAGGATCTAACTTTTAGCAAAAAGAAATACTCCTTTACTTTGTTTGCAGAAGTCTCAGAGGAGGCATTCGACGGTCCAATATTGTTTGCTCCCTTGAGGTTATAAGTTATGGGTGACACAGAAATTTCACCTAAATTATAAATGGAACATGTAAATTTAGCTCAAAAATGCTGCCTCCTGTTTTAAATGCGTGACAACAGTAAACAGGGTTTGTTAGTTGTGTCTTTACAGAGTTTTAGCTGAATGTTTTTGGGACTTTTGGTCTGCAGAATATTTTGTTTCTGTCGTACATTAGGTGATTAAATGTTCCAATTGTAAGAAATAACTGTTTTTATTACAGCCATCTCCAAGTAGATCTATTCATACAACAATACAACTCAGAAGTTTGTATTCTTTGTGTATCTTCTCCAATTCAGTCATGGTCAAAATTACGTGTACATCCACTTATGATGGACTTAAAAACATATGTTGACTCCTTGTTAGCAATTAGGTTGAATCATTGTTAGTAGACACTTTTTTTTTTTAACCAGCATACAACTTGTTTGACAATTCATCATATTGACCACTAAAACAATCAGAAAGTGCAAAGAACTCAGGGAGGGACGAAAGGAGAATAATTCTGGATTTACACTCACTATGAAAGTGCTCTAAGTAATTAAGTTTTATTTGCGTCTCACCTACCACAGGTCAGAAAACCACTAACTGTTTTACAATGCAAGCACCCATTGAAAACACGGATGATTAACACATAAAAGAAACGAATAATAACATATTACTTATAAGGTCATGGAGCACAAAACTGTTTTGCTCCGGTATGTCTCAGCAGGAAAACTCTCCCAACACAAATGTGGAGTTTGGAATGGATGAACATCTGGAAAGGTTTTCCCTAAAAGTGGCCTGACCTCAACCTCATTAAAGACTTGTGGGGTTTGATAAAAAGTCGCAAACGGCCAGTTTACATGAGACACAGCAAAGAAGAGCTGTCGAAAAACCCACTTAAAATTACGCTAATAGTTACTTGATGGTGTGTTTGAGCCGTGACTTGCTAAGGAATATTGTACTAAAATTAGTGGGGGTGTACGTATATATTTGAGATGGAGTGAGTCATACAAGTCAGAAAAAGCCCAGCCACATATAGTATTCACTTCTGTAAAACATACTTACATATTGGTTTTATTTTTGTTTCCCATTAAGATGCAACACAGAGATTGAGTGGTACCAAATTCACGAGAACATCATAAAAAAGGCCAATTCCAGGTACAACTTGTCTGGATCCAACACCGGTAAGAATCTCTTTTATGTTCTTTATCATTCCATCTGGGGGGAAAAGTTTTATCATTCTTACAATGCAAAAAAAAAATTATAAAACCTTTATCATTTTTTGGTAAAAATGATCAAACTAATGCCAGATCCTGCTAACGCTGTATTAGCTGCATCTCTAATGCCAGATTCAGCTTTTCTGTGATGTTAAAAATCCCTGTTTGGAGAACCACTGGATGGCTTGTGTGTGCAGAAAACCTGCGATCTCGCATGCATTCAGATGGTTTATATAAATAGATCGCTGTGTCTGCATCGCGCTGAACATCAGCATCAGCAGTTTCCCGTAGCAACAGGTTGGCGGGGAGTGAGAACATTCAGTGCCTCGGATGTCAAAGAAAAACTGTTAGTCAGTGTGAAAAGGTGTCATAAAAATGACATAAAAGAAGTGAGGAGATCCTCTTTGTATGTCGTTTTTCATTCAGTTTTTGAACATGTACAACTTCACAACTAAGGTGACCAGCTAGAGTAACTTAAACTTGCAAATGATGAAGAGTAACTTGAAAACTTGAGGAAGAATGCACTGAAAATACAGAAATGAGATTAGAAAGGGCATCGAAAGTGAGAAATTTGGTACGCAAACACACACTTACTAATAAATTTCCAAACAATGACCTTAACCTGAGAAATTCAATTTCTGATTTATAGATTTTGCCATGTTTCCCAAACAGCCGGTTGGTGAGCACACTGCATCTAATGGCTGGCATGGAGACTGGGTGACACCATTGTTCACCTAATAAAACAGCTTGGTTATTAAGGAGTGTTGGCAGTAAGCAGGGGAATTGTGGAAAAGTGGTTAGCAGAATGTCAAGAATCCCCCAGAAGACCAATAACTTCTTGAGGGAACTTATTGCAAGTCTAAGATGTTAAATTGTTATCACTTCAAGTGCATGCATGTTCATAAGTAAGAGCCATTAAGCACGTTGTGCAGAGTCTGAGCAGTGCTTTCGAAGTAACACATGAATAGCATTGGAGAATTCAAATGTGTTCATACTGTGGGGGGGGGGGATTGCGAAGCCTATTGTAAATCTTAGTTAAAGGCAGGCACAACAAAAACCGAAGCCCTATCTGATAATTGGAAAGCTAAGCACCCGTTTACTTCATTCGTCACAGCTTCCTCCTCCTGCTGGTTTCTTATCTCGTACTCAACTTCCAACAAGATCTTAATCAGGTTTCTTCTGAGAATTCGGCTTTATTTGCTCATCACTGTAACTTATGCTGACTGGCCCTATTAACATCATAGAGCCTCTCCCATGGGATCAAATGATCAGGAGATAACTCGCACAGTTCGGTGTCCGTACCGTTAAATCCAAGATTGTGTGAGCGCTTCTCTACTTTACTCTGCTCGATGCCTGCAGATAAGAGTGGAAAATTGTCATACCTTATGTAAAACAACCATCGACATCACCCCAAAGACAACAGAATGTTTAACCTGCGTCTGTCAAACTCAATGCCCCTTGGCCAAATCTGGCCCGCCACACCTTTTTATGTGGCCCTCTAGATTCTAGACTAAATATTAATTGTTCTTAAATATTACATTATCAATCAAAGCAGTGCAGTTTTTGTTTGCTTACTGCCGAATATCAGTCAGACCCTCCAGTTTCTTGAGAATTATTGTGAAATTCAAAACCAGCAAATAGTGCTAACAGTTGTGAGTTTATTGTATATTTTTCTCAGAAATTGTCAAAGACTTTCTTACTTGGACTAAACAGCTACCTCAGCCCCTTAATTGATGTCAGATTATAGACCATGATAATACAAGTAATAAAAAAGTCGTATTTACCGTCATGAATGTTTCCAAATTAGCACCACAAACACTTTGATTTTTATTGCAGAAAATCACAAAAAGAATGACAAAATCCTGGAGGGACTGAATAAATGTTCAATAATGTTTAATTTTAAGAATTCATTAATATTTGTAATGTGAACAGGTCTTATCAATACATGCTGGCACAACCCGCCCTTTAGAAGCATTCATGTTCTTGATTTGGACCAAAATGAAAATGAGTTTGACACCGCTGATTTAACCGTTTTCATCTTTCCTGACGATTAACAATTCGTGTCAGTCCTCAGTCTTTTCTTATTTAAAGGATGATGGTGCATCATAATTGGCAAATTATTACATAGCTTATTTTACGCTAATCATAGGGCCCACAAATTTTATTTGTCGATAGACTATATCTGTCGAATAGATAGTCACAAAGTCTGCATAACACAGGCCGTACATTATAAGGTCGTCATTCAGACTTTCAGCAGGATAATGATCTAAAACATAAGTTTTCCTAATTTCTAAAAAATTAAGTGTGAGATTGTACAACTGGAGTAAAAGATTAGCTCTAAAGCATTTTGCACATCTTTTTGAGGCGTGCTAATTCTGGAGGGCATTACATAATTGCAGATGAGTTACAGTTATACAACAATAACAGATTTGACCTGAAGGGGCAGCGCTCGAAAACTAAAGAAAGAGTCACATGTCAGTGTGAACATATAGAAGCAAAAATATGGCCGCTTATCTTCATTGTTTAGGAATGTCTCATTTGCAGCTTGTTCCTGCAAGGATACAGATGCCGGGGTTAGAGTGCACTGTGTGTGCTGCAGGGAGCACCATTTATCACTCTTCATGTCGGCCAGGAGGGAAGTAAGCGTGCAGCAGAGTGAGATGATCCCAGGCTCATATTTGTGCATGTTTGCACACATTTGTTTGTGTTTCTCCGCTTTTTGACCTGGACTGGCAGTTTACCCAAACTCTCACATCGGCAACCAATTAGCATGGAAGAGACAACGGTTTTACTCTGAAATAGAAAATACTCAAGGAGTTATGTAAAGAAAAGCTCCTTCTCTCCTTACGATGATGATCCCCAATGATGATTTCTGTTTCTTTACCTGCGCATTTTACGGCCGCGTGTTCCCTTTTCAGGTAATTGAATTCAACGGACTATAGAGAAGGGCCGATGAGTTGGAGATGATGGTTTTGTTTACTTGGACTCTGTGGTCCATAAATGGGATTTCATAAGAATTTGGCTCCGTGTGAGTCAGGCTGATAATTCAGCTCCCACGTCCGCATGCGAGTGTGTAGGCAGCGACAGAAGAGGCTGCGACAACTCACTCTGTTTTTGTTTTGTTTTGTGTTTTTCTTTTTTTTTCTCTCTTGCTCTCTCTTTCAAAGCTGAGAAGAGGCAGGTTGGGTGGGCTGAGAACAGTGAAGGTTGAAGGTGTTTTTTTTTTATCAGCCTCAGCTACAGCTACCAAGCTCAATAGCAATCCTAGTTCCCCTCAATAGCTTTAAGAGTTTGTGAATAGAAAAAGACTGGAAGTAATATTAACATATAGTTTTCCCTTGTTTGCAACTTTTAAAGTTTTCTTTTGCTTTTTTAATCATTACAATATGAAATGGAAAACATGGTTTTTAAATTCATTTCTGAATTTCATGTCACTGTAACTCTATTTTTTATTTAGTCTAACTTTCTTCATGGTCTGTGGCTTTCACCTTGGAACTCTCCCATGGAGGCCATTTTTATTCCCTTTGTTATTGTTGTGTAACAAACACTGACCTCAACTGAGACTAGTGATTCCTGCAGTTCCTTAGATGAATAATATGCAAATTAGATTTTTTTTCTAATTAGCTAGTACAGCAGGTTGGAGACTTGGTAGACTGGCACCTTACCCAGGAATTTAAAAGCGCTCTTTGTGTCGTTAGTGAGGTAAATAAAGGCTTTTGGTAAAAAAAATTTAATTTAAGTAATGGAGACAACTTTCAGGCAAACGTCTTTCATGCTCACGTTTTGACAAGCAATTTTTGGAACATCCAGTAAACATGTAAACAGAACATTTGGCCTGGCCTCAGCGTGTAGGGGAAGCCCAGAACTTTTTAAGTAAAATAAAAAAAAAAATTAAAACTTGTGTACTTTTTTTCCCCACTTGCTCTTGTTGC
Source organism: Girardinus metallicus (assembly GCA_903067095.1). NCBI lineage: Eukaryota > Metazoa > Chordata > Actinopteri > Cyprinodontiformes > Poeciliidae > Girardinus > Girardinus metallicus. Next base: position 25,152 of record CAEGAE010004004.1, read on the forward strand.
ACTAGTCAAGAACACTCCCCATCGACCACCCTTACACAATTTCTAATTAAGTCTGCTACAGCGGAGAGGAAAATACTTGGCCTCAATCTGTTCCTCCCTGCTCTGGGGTCAGGCAGTCGCTCCATCACTTTGACTGTGGAACCTGCCTCGGTTCGTTCTCCAATCCACATTCACCTGCAGCTGGGCATCACTCATCCTCCGTGACCTCTGCTCTAATGCCGCCAATGGACTCAGCCATTTCCGTCACAGACACATTGTGTGTCTTTGCTAGTGGAAGTTCTGACTAGAACAGCTCCTATAGAAAACATTTGGAGGTTGTCAAACGTCACCGTGCACAGAGGATTTGTGACTGGAGGTGAGCAGCTGTTAGCGGCTGTAGATATAAAGGTATAATTTTGACATAGCGGCCCAATACATGGGAACAATATTAAATCAAGAATAGTGTTTTATAAAGAATGATCTCACTTAAAGGAAAGTTCATCTCATGACATTTGGAGCTCAAATATAAACGCAACCAGTAGCATAGACTTTAAATAATTAAGCCACACAGCTGTATGGAAATCTAGAAGTGCCACAATTCAATACTTTAGAAAGGCCCAAGATTGCTATTTTTAAATGTGAAAATTATTATATAGCTGGAGCTTTATGTGTCAAATAAATAAATCTATTCTTATGTTAAATAAATAATCGATGTGAATTACATATTTTTGTTGTTACAAAGCAAAATCATTCATTGGGCCCAAGAAAAGGTGTTTGGTCTGCATCTGAGTTGTTGTGCAGGTTAGCCAATCAGATACTGGGCTTTATTAAGTGAGACACAGTAGCACTTTAAATTAATTCATGATGTGGAAATAAAAAAAAATTATAAAAGTAATTGATTATTTTTAATATACATCTCATTTACATTTATTTTCATTCCCTAATTTAATTACTTTAGTAAAATATACAAAAAAAGGTATTTATTTAATATATTAGCATATTTCCAATTTCCAAAGAGCTATTTACTTTTAACAACTGGCATTTTCACTCTGCTGTTATTAAAGCATCAGCATCCAAAAATGATAAAAAAAATAATAATTCAGCTTTAAGAGGTTTGAGCCTAAATCTTCTTTTTAGGCTTTTGAAAATAACAAATGTCATTCTGGTTTGATTATATTCTGTCATCGCTTGTACGCACTGGTCTCTTAAATATTTCTATGTGGTAAACTGGGAGGACTGTAGAATTGAGAAAGCCTCAAGTGGCCTCTTAAAACTGCAGTGTTTGACATTTTATGCTCCTTTCTCTGGGTTTGTCCTTCGGTTTATAACGGCATAAATAAAGTGAAGAAAAGTCGAGCTAAAATTCATTAGAGATGCAGTGTTACTGCGTACTTCACAGGCACAGTACGAACACTTAAAAAGTCTTCCTGTGTAACGTTTAGTTGACAGGCCAGTTGGAAAACTTGGAAATCTTATCCAGTACATTGTCTCTCTTTGACTCCTTCTTAATGATTTCTAGACTGCCTCGCAACTTCCTCCAAATTGCATCCGTAACAGAGATTACTACCTTCGTTATCTCGTCTTCTCTCTGAGAATACTCCCCTGCTCTTCACCAGGATGACAGAAAAGCGCACTCACAGGGACATCAGAAAGATGAAGTTTTAAGCTTTATGAATGTGAGCTAGGCTTTTATTATACCTTTGCCAATAGAGTTGTTCTAAGGGATATTGATTTGAGGCTGCTACCTTAATGCAAGATTTCCTCCTAATGAAAGGGTGCAGATGACTCTCTGGCTGCTTGTACTTTTCTGTTTATGTTCCACACGTGGGTGTCTGCTTGCCTTCTGTATAGTTAATGCAGCAGCATTCATATATGAATATATAAGTGTGAATATATAGTCATGTATCTAATGAAACTTATGTGTCCTTTTTGCATTTCCCTTCACTGCCAATATGTGATCGTTTATTATCTTGACGCTAGGGCGGTTTTTTATTTTGAGCTCTTCATCAAGTGCCTTTGGTAAAGCAATAGAAAGGAACTAACCAAGGCAATGCAGTGGCGTCGTAAGAATGTTGTCATTATCTCATATTTTAAGGTTTGGCGGTGGCTCTGCAGCTTCTCCATGGAGACATAGACCAACTAAGGCGGGAGTACATGGGCCTCTTCACCCGCGGGGTGTGCATCACCAAGAAGCTGGGCTTCTCTGACATCATTATGCCAGGTAGGCCTTTCCAGAACCTCCTAGCCTTTTTAGCCTTCTTTTCAAGGATGCTATTGTTGGCTTTGCACAACAGTATACAAATCATTGTCAGAATCACGATTTCATTAGAAGAAGTAGGACCAGTCTGTACTGGGCGTACGGTGAAGTATGTACACTGAGCCTTTATATTTCAAAAGCTAGTTATAAAGTTGTCAACCAAAATACATAAATCATTAAGTTATAGTGTGTATCAGACTGGTAGCCCTACATATACTCAATACCTATGAAATTGCTCTCACTTTCCGTAAGGTCGGTGACCCCTTAAATACAGTGACTGACTTGAACGACCAAAGTCTTGCAATATAGAGTTTTTGTGTTTTTGACAATGGGAAACTGCTAACTGAGAAAATGTCTACATTTAATGCAATATAAATGAGACAATTTCATCAAGTATAAACATTCACTAAAAGACTGGATTTTTGCTTACAAGAGAGTTGAACTTTGAAAGTTGAGATGTATAAAAAAAATTTATTATTTTTGATGGATGGAAGCAATATACATTTTTATCTGATTTTTTTTTATTAAATGTAATGTTGGAACAGTTCTGTTTTGAAAATGAAAATGTCTTTCTTTTGAAATGCTCCCTTTTCTCTAAAATTAAGTTAGCACTCGTCCCAATTTATTAACGCCTCCAGATCCTGGTTCAACAGAAAGTCGCACATAGAGGAAGACATAATTTCATAGTACATTTAACACAACCCTCATGTTGTGACACAGCTAATTTAACAGCCAATTAATCCGCTAACCGTTTCACCATTAATGTGGTGTGGTCTTTTACTTATCGCAGAAATATACATTTGCTGGTTTACATCTACAGATCTCTATGCTTACATTGGCTTTAAACTGTTTTTTTTATGTTTTTTAATCAGCATTAATGGTATAGTTTCTAATTCAAACCAGTTGCAGTCCGTTCATTCACTAAACCACCGATCACGTTGGGTTTCAGGACTCTTAACCTCGGACATATTGACATTGAAGTTGTGTTCTGCCTGTTCCAGGTCAAGAGATATTCATAGAGGAAACACGTAATACAAATCATTGTCAGAATCACGACTTCATTAGAAGAAGTAGGACCAGTCTGTACTGGGCGTACGGTGAAGCCTCAAATGGGGATGGAAAAATAAATGGATGATTATAGGGCTGCTAGCATGATGGAGAAATATGACATTAAAAGGCACAAAATACGACACTAAAAAGCACAAAATATGACATTAAAAACACAAAAACTATATACATTCAGTAGTGTACATAGTTATTTAGAAACGCTACACTACAACCTCCTGTACAGCTGCCAGGAGATGCCAAAAAACTTGTAATGGAGGGCTAGCGGTGTTGTTGTGCTGTTAGCTTCACAGGAAATCTGGTGCTTTGGTGAGTTCAGGGGATCTCAGAGCCAGTTTCTCAGATGTATCATTTGTAACATCGAACCTGTTGGCATAAAGACACAGACTATGTCTCATACCTGGACTCCAAAAGATCATCTTTCTGCGCGATTATAGCTGTTAGTCAGTTTGGGGGTCTGGGGACTGTTAACATCTAAATGCCTTTTGCTGAAATCTCTTATCTCTACTGTTGACTCTACAAAAGAGAAAATATTGTTTCTCCACGATTGTCTTTTTAAATTAACAAGCCCCTAAACAATACCCCAGGCTTAGTTGGATGCGGTCTTGTCGCCTTGGTAACAAATGAAGATCTGCTTGACTTTGTAACAGGAACCAAACAGGTACATGTCTGTTAATTTTACGTACGCAGGACGCGAAGCAATTTACGGTAGGTGCAGTTTGAGCTTTAAAAGAACAAGAGGGGACGTTTCTTTTTTGAAGATTTTCTTTAATAAGAGGAGCATCCTTGTTTGGTCAGAAAACCACAGTCTGTGTTACCCAAGGGCCTCACTAATACAGATTTATCCTCACCATCCTCTTCATTGTCTTTGTCTGGCTGCAGACCCTTAACGGTTAGTGCTCTCACTTGTTTCATATGTTTAAGTCAGCCCTTGGGCAAAGGAAACAGTCTCTCCTCCTTTTTCTAGTGCTGCTAGTCTAGATTTGTATCTGACCGACTGCATATTCCTCCTCATTATCTTTTGCACAAGCCCACAGTGCCTTTTTGCTTTGGCAGCCTCCTCCACCATTTCCCTTCCTGCTTCCAGTTTCCCTATTGTTGTGAACATAAAAACATATCTCACCATGTCTCAAAGCCTTCCTGCTCCAAGTGCGTCTCTCTCTGTGTGTAAGGATACAGTATGGGTTTATATAGACTACCTCATGTTGCTATGGTTTCTGTTGTTAAGGACAGAAAATCAATGTTAACCCCTGTGGTAGAGATCTTGTGATTGCACGAGATCATACACACTTCATAAGGTTTTATGTGTCAGAAGTTTCACAGACAGTCTCTAAACTTTGCAGAAGAGGAAGGAAGCGTTTGCTGGCACTTAACCCGCACACTTTGCAGATTTGAGGATACAAGAGCAGTAGTGGTTCAGAGAAGAAGCCTAATTTTATGTCTGGCAAACCATTTCTGTGTTGAGCTGAATCATTATTCTCTTGAAAGAACCACACTTTTAGTTTATTGTCAGATGACACAAGATTTTAATTTGTCATGCCTCAGTATTTTGAAAGAGTGACATTTACTTCGACAAGTTTTCTCGCCCTTTTGAGGCAAAACAAGCCCACAGTAACACAGATTCTCCACCGACCGTACTTTATTGGCATGATGTGCTTTTTCCATTTTTATTTTCTTTTTACTGGTTTTTGAAGAACTTCTTAAATAATGAACAAAGCAAATCCAGCTTACGAGTCATCGCCCTAAATTTTTGTATTGCCTCGATGTGGAATGTTGCACTTTTTGTTTGTGTGTTTCTATAAAAAAATGTAGTTAGAAGCTGTAGTTACAGGCCCTTCTAAAATGATTGGAATGATAATAAGTCATTGCAAGATTAAATAAACGGCAACTTTTTCAAGAAGGCAAAAAAAACAAAAAAAACATTAAAAATAAATATTTGTATCTTGGAATCCTGAGCCAAACAAAAAGCCTCTGCTGGAAGTGAAAGCAAAACCTTCTTCTTTTTCTTTAAATCCACCTGAAGCTGATATTTAATAGACCTAAATGTCATCACCATGGGCAGCATGCATCATTAAATACAGCAAGCATAAATGCTCTCCGCTGCTGCTGCTTGTGAGAGTCTGCAGGGAGATATCGCACAAAGATCTGAGTGCTCCCTGATAAAGCTGTATAGACTCTGTGCCTGTTTAACGTGTCGAGGCCTCTCGTGCTCCCCAATCCCTGCAGGCGAGATGAGGAACGACCTTTACATGACGCTGGAGAAGGGGGAGTTCGAGAAGGGCGGTAAGAGCGTCGCCAGGAACGTGGAGATCACGGTTTACGTGCTGGACGCCGATGGACAAATCCTGAAGGTGAAAAAAAAAACCACCTTTACTTTTGATTTGTTTTTTTTTCATCACAAGCTTTCTTAGCCGTTGGATTAAAAGTGGCTCATCCAGATGGGAGCCGAGTGTGTGTGTCAGATGTGCTGCCCCGTTTCTGCTTCTGCAACGTGACATTCTGCTCCTGCGGTTTCCTCCACCGCTGCGGCCTTGGAGAGAAAACGGAGTCAAATATAAACCCCGCCACTGCAGCCACATTATGCTCAACCCTCGAAAGCACATAAACGCGCACATAAAGCTTGTCCACGTAACTCCATTTCTTTACTACGCCGCCCTGCTCGGCCCCCTAAACTCTCTTTGTCGTTTCTTCCAGGGTTATGTGGCTGCTGGCTCTGGAGAGCCGGGCGCGGATGAGTACCACTCTCTGGTGCTGTACCACAACAACAGCCCCCGCTGGGCGGAGCAGATCAAGCTGCCCATCCCCGTCGACATGTTTCGAGGGTCTCACGTCCGCTTCGAGTTTCGCCATTGCTCCAGTAAGCGAGCTGCGACACTGTCGACGAGCACGTCTCGCCGAGCTCTCAGTTGCAATGAATGTCACCTCCGTTGGCCGGTTATGCTCCTTTCCTGTCTGGAGGGATTGCAGGGGAAACAGTTTTCTTATTACATGCAACATTACAAAGGCCACACAAATTTCTCCACACTGTTCTCCTACAGTTTGGAAAAGTCTGGAATTTGATTTCAGCTTTTTTCTCCCCAACAGGTTTCCAGTATTTGTACTTCCAGATTTCACTCATTAGCGCATCGTCTGGAAATGTTTGCTTCCTCATTTTGTTTCGTGTCTACTTACTATGATGCTTGTGTTCCCAACTTCTGGCTTTCAAATGAGATAAAAATGTACAGTCCATTTATTCCGTCTCACTTTGGATAACATAGAAATGTTATTTCTTTTTCTCATAACAAGCCTGTTTTGAAGCCAGCCAGCGATGTCGCCGTGTACAGTATCTATAACAGCTTTATTAATTCTGGCAGGGCTGTTATTACCTCCTAAAGGCTGCCTGTAAGGATCCTAATTAAAACCTGCAGTGACACCAAAGTTTGAAGGCCAAATAATAGTAAACACCTTGGGGCGAAACTAGACGAATGACTGTGATTAGCAGACATCTTCTTCTGGTGTCTGACCTATATGGGTACATCTAAATAAACTGCAGCATTTTATTAACTAACTCAATTAAAAAGTGGAACTTTTTGAGGATGAGTTAATCTTTCTGAGTAACAGGTTTTTGAGCAGTTTTTTAGTAATACGAGTTTCACTTTCTGAATGAGTCTTTGAGAAACTTTGATGTTCCGCTTTTTCAAAATTTACTGTGAAACCCCACGATTCTCTAGAATTAAATTATAACCAGCTCAAACAGTTCTAACTTCCTTTATGGATCAGGAGGAAGTCTGTGAAGCATTATAAAATTCCAGGGCTGCCAAATGAGTTCGTGTGAACAGCTAAAAATGATTTGTTTCCCTAAAAGCGTTTTGTAGTAAACAAGACTGGCTCAAAATATCTATAGCTGCTTCCTGGCTTCACGCCTGCTTAATGGTGATGTATGCACTTATGGGGAGGCCTGGCAAAGATGCGCAATATAGACATAATTAAAATGGGCATTTTATGGCTATAACATGAAGCATTAAAAAAAATAGCCCAACACCTAATTTTAGTTCATTTGACCATCTGACAAAAAGTCCCATATTTGGTATGCATTTTGTTATGAAACGTAATATACAACTATTTATGTCATCTTCTCGATCTTTATCCTTTTTAACAAACAAAACAAGCCCGCTGCATTTAAGAAGCTCCACCATATTTTTCTGCAGGCAACGAGGTGCTATTCTACATCTTCGTCCTCTGTTTCTGAAATGTAATGCTTATCTGACCAAAGCGCACGATTAACGTTCAAGTGGCCTTTAGCAAATTCCTGGTGTTTACATTTGTAAACGTTTGTAATTCCGAATCATGTTCATGTTTGGTTCACGTCCAAAACAACAGGTTTCTGTGTAGATGGTTCTTACTTGTTGATTTGTTGTTATTGTTATTATTGTTTCATGTCAGTTCCTTTATCATCTTTCCTAAAACTGGCGAAGGACCTCATCCTGTCGGAGCAAATTGGGAAACTTTCAAATATGTACAAGCGTTAGCATGAAGCTACTTGCTTTAAAGCCACACATTTGTATTAAATAAATGACTTGCTACCTTGTCTCTTATTTTGAAGAGTAACATTAGGAGAATGTCATGCCATATTCGTAAGTGTGTCACTAGGTATTTTGTCAAAATACTTTTAAGCATAGGTTTTTCTTTCCTCTGAATAAATGTGCAGTTTGTGGTGAATAAAACAAAGCGACACTCTTTAAGGGGGAGTCGTGTTGTGAGTGAGGACAGGTCAGCTGAAACCAAATTAACGACTCCAAACATTGCAACAGTGCTAGTCTACACTACTTCCTGTTTGCATACAAGCTGGCATTCGCACCGCTGCACAGCTAGGTGACACAGGAAGTTAGAACATTAGCATTTTAAAAGGTTCCAGCTGCTTTTATGATCCATGTGGCGCATTAATACTGTTTATATTATTGTTGTATTTCCTCATGTAGCCATTTCACCGCGAAGCTGCTGTAGTCACGTACTGAAACGATTGTTGTTTGCGACGCATCGCTAACGTATCTGACCTCACCAAGTTTTCACAAAACCGGTCTGTCAGATTGTTTCAGAAACAATGGGAAGTTTGTGCTGATTCTTTCTTTTCATGTGAATTTTTTTCCCCCCTCTGTTTCTTCACTTTGCAGGCCTCTGTTGTCTATTTTGGGCTCGTAATCATGCCTCTGTGTTGTTGTTGTTTGACAGCTAAAGACAAAGGAGAGAAGAAACTGTTTGGCTACTCCTTTGTTCCTCTGATGCAGGAAGATGGCAGGACTCTGCCAGATGGCACCCATGAGCTCATTATCCATAAGGTAAGAACTGCTTCCCCTCCGTACCAAAGCGTTGCCTGAGCAGCGTAGAATCAAACAATCTGCCTTCTTGGCCAAGTGTTTTATTTAGCAGTGATTTCTTCTTTTTTTTTTATCCTCTAGTCGTATTTTGTTGATTAGTAAAATGCAGCTTGAGGTCTCCTAAATAAAATCTCGCGCTAGTTGGCATCAGTGTTGCTAAGAGTACTTCAAAGGGGGTTACTTGCCCTGTTTAATATTATATGAATCATCGCCTCTGAACGACACGATGTACTTCTCCATTTTATCATTCTGTTTGTGCCACTGGTGGAGACGCGGCTCACGTTGCCTCCAGCAGGCCGATGAGTAATGCCCTCTTTAAGGTCAAAATTAACCTCCAGTCAGAGCCAGTGTTCATCCGCTTGCTCGCGCATGTGGAAAACATCCTTCTGCCCGTTTATTTTGCATATCATCTCATCATTTCGTGCTTTTTCGGAGTTGACATGTCAAAGGGTAAATGCAAATTAAATAAAGTATCTTCTCTTAAAAAGGCACCGCCGCGCTTCGTCGAGTTGCAACTGCAAATAATTGCAGACTTCTTGGGTTTCCTCAGCCACAGGCAAAGGGTGTGTACGGCAACCTCCAGTCCTGAGAAAGACAGAGAAACTGTGTCTTTCTGTGTTTCTGCCAGGATGGAATTTCAGTAGACTTGCAAGAAGCAAAGTCAGATTTTGTCATACTGTCGTGATCTTTAGTGTTTCGATTCAGTGTTTATACAACCATGACCCGGTGCCCTGCCGATTTCCGAGGCCAACTTCCTTAGTTCTGCATGTTCACACCGTTAAGGGTTGTGAAGGCCCATTGTAATGCCAGATGGATGGTTGCAGAGAAGCCCAATAAAACTGGCATGGCCTAGTTTCTCCTTAGACCTGAAATAGACTCTGAAGAATCAGTCCAACACTGAGTGGAAGCTTTGGATCTCAAACAGCCTCAGCTGTACAGCTCATCCCGGCTGTACAAAGTGGAATAATCATCCCTAGATTATCAGATACGATTTTCAACTCATCTCAAGTTCTCTTGCAGGAAACTGAACATAAATTGTTTTTCTAAAGTGAAAATAAAGTCCAGAAACATGCTTGGGACGGTTGCATAGCTTACATTTAGCTACACAGCTACAGTTAACTCATCGGTTTTACTATTCTGTGTCTCCAGTGTGAGGAGAACACCAGCTTGGCGGACTGTTCGCGCTACCTGAAGCTGCCGTACTCCAAAGCCAACCTTCCGACCAACAGTCTGACGCTGAAAGGAAACAAGGAGTCGTTCTGGATCACCAGCTTCCTCTGTTCCACCAAGCTCACGCAAAATGGTAAATGAGTCTCGGTTGTTGATGTAGTTTTTTTTAAATGTTTGGTCCCGATTTGCCAGTGAAAAGTACTGCATGGGTTGCCACCGGGAAGTTGGTTGCTTCAGTTGTCGTTCCTGCTTATGTGCAAGGTGGACGGCAGCGCATCAAGCTGACACGGGCCGTCAGAAAAACAGCAATTTAGGCTCCTGTGAGCCATCGCTCTAAAAGTTACAGAGTTGTAACTTTTATACGAAATGTTTGCTAATATTTGGTTTTGTGCAACATTGATGCCAATTTTATGCACAGTCTCACTTGTAAATGTTTTCAGGTAAGCTGCCTGAAAGCATCATCATTTTAAAACACAAATTTCGATCAAACTCTTTTATCTGAAAATCAAACTTTGGACCGTTGAGCGAAAGTCCAGTTCTTGTGATTGGTGGCTGTCGAATCACCTGCTGCTGCCTCAGTTCACTCCTTGTGAAACTCTCTCCTGTTCTTGAATGGATGATAGTTGAAAACCTGCTGCTGGTTTTTCAACTACAACTATATTTCAAAAATGGCTTTTTTCCTTCACCTTAACTTTCTTTAAACATGCTTAGATTCGACACTTTGTTAACAACCAGCTTCTTGCACTCCATGTTGAGGCTCTGTTTGTTCAGTCAGCAGTTTTCCCCATGATTGGTCCGCCTACTTCCTCAGACTGAACCAATCTGATTAGTCAGAGGCTCAGGAAACCTTTGCAGGTGTTTTGAGTTAATTAGCTGATTAGGGGCGTGACACCAGGAGTTTCCGTTGTTTAACATTTTCACAATATTCTAATTTCCAGAGACAGAATTTGTGTGTTTTTTTTTTATCATTAGTATGATACATTTTTATCCTACTTGTAATTTATTTAACGAGTTTCACTTTCTGAAATAAGTGGTTTGGAAGAAGGGAAACGGCACCATCGAAGTCATTCAAATGCAACAATGAATGTGTAAATATTAAGGAAGGAAGCTGGGTGTTTGTATCTGTAATTAGGTGAGAGAATAATGGCTTGCAACATCTGGCTTTTGTGCTCAGTGTGAACGGATGCAGTCGACATTAAATCCACCACGGTGTTTACAATAGATGGATGCCTTTCCCTTACGCTACATAAACCTGCACAGCAATGTGCATCCTGCCTGCTGCAGGGAAAGCGGCCTACATGCAACTTTTATGTACAATGAAGCCACAAATCTAAACGTTTCCCCCTGTCGAGCACAGTGGAAGTCCCTTTTTTTACGTTACGAATCAAAGACGTGACGATATTTTGAGTGGCTGCAGAAATAAATAGCTGTTTTCAGCTGACTGGTTGTAGAAATACTGCTGACGGGCTAAACAAGAAATACACAAACAATATCGGGGGACGTTTTTAGATGAGAAGTGCCAGCGTTTGTTGCGATTTTCCACACAGTGGCGAAAAGATACACCTTAGAAAACTGAAGAGACAATTGAAAGGCTTTCTTTTTAACGCTTATGTTTTATTCATTCAAGCGTCTGGGGACCCTCACTCGGGGGAAATGACTCTTTATCTCCTTCTTCCCGCCGCACTAGAGAGTGTTGTCATTTGTTTGGATTCGGTGGTATTTAGGGGCTGTAATTGAACGAGGCTACGAGAGCGCTTGGTGCTTTTCGTCACTTATAAACAAGATGTTTGCTGTGGCTTTCTTGTGACTCTGGATTTGTTCCTTTTCTTACAGGTGACATGCTGGACCTGTTGAAGTGGCGAGCCCACCCCGAAAGAATCAACGACAGCCTCTCGAAACTGAAAGAGATAGACGGCTCGGAGATCGTCAAAGTATGTCCGTCTCCTCTGCTTCTCGTTTGATTTCAATCCGTCGAGCTCGGCCTGGACGCTGAAGGTGTGAACGACTTTTGCGTCGCTTCTTCTGTCAGTTTCTCCAGGACACCTTGGACACTCTCTTTGGCATTCTAGACGAGAGCTCCCAGAGATACAGCCTCAAGGTGTTTGATTCACTCGTAAGTACTTTTTTTTTTTTTTTCCTTCTCAATCTACAATAACGACAAGTACAGAAACTTGTGGGGAGAATAGAAAAAAAATAGTGATGTAACGCTTCACAGCTCGCTAAACCAATCCCGGCGTGCTCGTGCTTTTACCGAGCAGAGGCGGGAGATCGATCTCTGGGTCTCTGCTTCTGTCTCTCTGCGCATCAATCTCACACTGAGACATGAATGCACTCTCTTTCTGCACCTTGTCTAATGATGAAAAAGCCTGGTGAGCTGTCACTCTCAAGTTTATTTTTTTTTTTCTATGCCTTTGAGATCATCTCTTAGAATATTGACAGGTTTGGCCAGTAATTGCCTCATATGACAGATTATTTTAGTTTTTTCGCGCACAACGCTTCAGGATAAAGTTCTGTTTTTCATCCTTGCACTTTACAACTGCAACAGTTAGCATATTTTATTGAGGTTTTATGCGACAGACCCAAGTTAAGGTTGTGCAATAACGGTGAAGTGGAGATGAAATAATTTTCAAAAATGGATTACGAATAAAAATCTGACCTTTGTGTCCATTCACATTTAAATTAAATCACTGTGCCTACTCCTAAACAGAATGGCTAGCTTTTAGCTTGCGAGTCAGTGACTTGCAGTTGTAATTGTAAAGAAATGTAGCTCAACAACTTTTTAGATTTTTCTTTTTGTTTTGTTGCTGAAAAAAAATTAACATTTTCTGTTTTATCTTCTATTAAGATAAAATGACATAAAAGTGGACTTTATTCATATCTCTGGTAATTATTCTTAAAGAGTTGTTGGCAATGAATTTTATTCAGTTAAAGGGGGCTGAATGAGGATGCATGTCTCACTGTTTCTCATCTTATTTGTCAAGAAATCATAAAACCCTCTCTTTCTTTACAACTGTGTGCTCTCACATAAAATCCTATGAGAAATTGTAACACTTGGGATTATTAAATAACACTTGCTCCTTTCTCATGTTTATTTTCTCCTAATCTCCAGGTTCATATCATCAACCTCCTTCAAGACAATAAATTCCAGCACTTCAAACCAGTCATGGACACCTACATTGAGAGTCACTTTGCCGGAGCGTTGTCCTACAGGTCTGTAAAGCCTCCGTCTCTGATTCGCTCACGTGTAAGCGAGTGTGTGAGCGCTGCGGCCTTTCCCACTTTTTTGCATTTGAATACATCACAGCAGCCGACTTACGCCACCGGTAAGAAGCGGCTCTATACAACCTGGTGCTTTGAGTTAGGGCTGAGGAAGGAACACAATGCTCATGGTGCCACCTGGCTGGTGGAATGAGAATTATCGAATTGTGCCTCATGTCTCGTACAAGCAGAAATAAACTCACAAACTGCTGTTTTACTTTATGTGCTCCATTTTTTTGTTTTTTTTATTTAAATGTGCATAAACTGCACCCAACTATAAGCTCTCACATCTTAGTTTTCGTTTCATTCACACCTGCTGCTTCTGCAGAAAAAAAAACTTTTCTCATTGAATTTTTCTATTTCTTAAAATTTACCACCACAAATTTTAATGTGTTTTATTCAGAACACATGAATGTTGTTTGAGCTAAACCATTTCATTGTAGTACTGGCTGTATCTTAAGGGTCATTGTCCCGCTTTAAAGTAAAACTCCTTCTGCAACCTCTATCAGGTTTTGTTTTGTTTTTTTTCCCAGAATTTCCCAGCATTTAGCCACTCTTCCATAAAGCCCAGATATTTATAGTTTGTGAGAAATAGTTGGACCTCTGCAGTCCCACCAGTTACCGTGAACCTCTTTGCCACTTCTCTGATTAATATTCCCCCTGACTAGTGTGTCAATTCAGGCGGACGGCCAAGTTTTTTAAGTTCGACACTCATGGCTATCAAAGTAAACAAAACACGTCATTTTCCTTTAACTTATCTGCTCCATTGTGTTGTCCCATCACATAAAGTAGCAGTAAAATACAGAAAGTCTTGGGTTGTGACAGGTGTTCCCTCATTAAAAACACACCACTACCCGGAGTAGATTTTTAACCTTACCAAGCCGCAATATTTATTTCATGGCATTCATCATTTATTTTCCCATCTTTGCTCTCGGCTGCAGCTTCATTCACCTTGACGAAACGGGTGCAACGGGGTTACACGTTAAACCGCCGCATTGCCTCATCGACTGTGGGTTGTTTTTTTGGGGGGATTTTTTTTTGCCAGCCGAGCTAAGATGCAAATGGAGGTAAACGGGGATCAAGCTGTTGTGTGTGTGTGTGTGTGTGTGTGCGCTTCTCTGTCTTCTCCAGGGACCTGATCAAAGTGCTGAAGTGGTACGTGGATCGAATTGTCGAGGCAGAGCACCAGGATCACATACAGCAGGTGCTGAAGGTGAGGCATACATGAAGGTTACCTGGACCTTTTTCCATTTTCTTTTTTTAAAGAATGTTTGTAAGACAAAAACAAATTTCCCTCTCTCGCTTTCGCATCCGCCGCGTCTCCTTCGACTCCTCTGTCAGTCATTCTGCAAGAAGGTTTAATCAGCAGAAACCCAGAGCCTCTGGTGCTGGGGATCCTCATCATTTTATTTTAATGATGCATGCAGAAATGTACTGCAGACCTGTCTCTGTCGATGAATAGTAGATGGGGCATATACTCCGCAGACAAGTCTGCAGCACCACACCGCATAAGTAATCAGCTGTGCTTTGTGATGCCACTAATAGTCATGGAGAAACGAGGGTTATTTCAGTAGGTGATGACTTTAGCAGGTTCCTAAAAGTTTAAATTTGCAACAAGTGTACCAAAACACAGAGTTCAACAAAAGTGTACTTTTGTTTGTGTGTGTGATTAGTAGTACATCTCTGCTAAAGAGTTCCGTTTTACTTTACTTTGAAAGCTTTGTGCGCAAAACCTGGTCAGACTCTTCTATTTAACCAACAAACAGGAGCTGATTCGCGTCTCTCTGTCCTCCAGGCCAGCGACTACATCTTCAAGTACATCATCCAGTCTCGCCGGCTCTTCTCTTTGGCCACCGGAGGCCAGAACGAGGAGGAGTTCAGAGCCTGCATCCTGGAGCTCTTCATGTCCATCCGCTTCTTCCTCTCCCAGGAGAGCAAAGGCATCAGTCCAGTCACCCAGACGCAGGTGTGCATGTGTGTGTGTGTTTGTGGATCCAGAGCTGTGTTTGTGTGCCAAAACATGCAGCAAGTTAAAAAAAAAAAAAAAAGCAACAAAAAAACTCATCAGAGACGTGCCTCTCTCCGCCTGCTGCACCAAATCGCGTTTTCTTCGTAGAGGATGCTAATGCTGTTGTGACGGGTTGAGAATTTGTCTGTAATTGAATTACACTCCGCCAGAGGGGCCCGGAGTCGAGAGGTAGGAATTTCTGTGACAGTTTTCTGTTTCCGGTGTGAGGTCCGCGCTGCGAGGCGGCTGCTTTCGCACATATCAACCAAGACCAAAACAAGCAAGTTACAGATGCCAAAGATAATCCTAATTGCACAGTGGGAGCAAATGCTGCGCAGCTGAGCGCTGTTGTCGGGGAAATTATTTCTGGGTGTTTGTGTTGCGTTGCCTGTTTTGATCTTTTGTCTGCTCTCTAATTCTGGTTAAGCAATTAGAACAATTTACTGCACTTCATATCCTGTCAGAGGAGTGTGGACAGAAAAAAAAAAAAATCTCCTCAGCTTCTTCCTGCTGTACAGCTGCAGGAATCACCGTTACGGCAATTTGCAAAAGCATCCAGAAACCTTTCATAAAAAATAAATAAATAAATAAATCTGCAAGATGTGGTGTTTGTGTGTTTATCTGATACTTGCTAGATAAAATCCATTGAAGCAAGACTTTACAAGTCAGTTTAAATTGCAAAATCAATCCATCAGAACGCTGAACACGTCCGCTCAGGTGAGGCAGCAAATGCGCGCAAGAGGTGGTGAGAGCACTTAGTAAAAGTGTTTACGTGTTAAGACGTGTTAAGACGTGTTTTGTAACAAAATGTGAAAATTCAGACGTTTTTTTTCCAGGCACGTTGTGAGTGCAGCAATAGATCTCCCTGGAGATGCAATCTGTTTCTTCTGATCTGCTTTAATCTTTATTTTCAACACAACAATAGCTTTGGGAGGATGCGGGTCAGGCTGATGTTAATCCCACCTAATCTGTTACATGTGCTGCACACTCAGGCCAACAAATGATAGCACAGTCACACAAAGGCAACCTGGCCTGGGTTGTTGCAAAAAAAACAAAAAAACAACAAACAAACAAAAAAAAAGGGATTTTCCTTGAATATTTTAGATTAAAAGTCAAATTTTCAGTAAAAATTAGTAATGAAGTATTTTCCAAAAACTAGCGGACTGCAATTCCGGACTGCATGTTGGAACTATGTGATGCTGGAGTTGCAACCGAATCCACTCCTGATGGTCATTTTTGTCTCGCAAGTGCATATTTAATTTGATATTAATTACAGAAAAGCTTTCGAATCTCACTGCAGTGAATGTGAAGGTAGTGTGTGTTTTCTTGTAGAAAACCTGGTGTGATGAATCCCCTGAATGTGCCCCCATTTGCTTTCTCTGCAAATTAGTTTTGCATTACACAGCTCTGATTTAGGCAAAGATTCATTGAATGCACAGTGAAAATGTTGTTTCTTATATGAGAAATCCGTGCGTGTGCCTCTGCGAAAGCCTCTTTTTAATCTAATGTTGGTATATAAGCCTTTCGGCTGAGTGATTATGGCGGTAATGGATGTTGCTCGTTTATAACCGAGCGTTCCTCGCCTCCCTCTGCCCAGGCGGTGTTCCTGCGGACGTTCCCGGCGATCTACAGCGAGCTGCTGAAGTTCTTCACCGTGCGGGACGTGGCCGGGTTCGTCAGGGAGACGCTGGCGAGCCTGCCCACCGTGGTCCAGGCCGACAGCCCCCTGGAGGCGGTCAAGCTGCAGTGCATCTCCAAGACGGTGGAAAGCCAGCTTTACATTAACCCAGGTGAAGCTCCTGAGTTTTGTTCAGTTGTGGAAAGAAAGGTGTATAAACGCAACCTACAAGAGGTTTATTTGGAGTAGTTAAGGGGAAGATTGCAAACCAATGAGTGATTTTATTATAACTATCAAGTGTGGCGGAGGCAGTGGAATGCTGTGGGAATGTTTTCCCTTAATATGACTGATGTACTGCCCAATCTGGATGGACTAGACTAACCAGAATGACAGAAAGCCACTTTTCTGGATATTTATGACGCTTAAACAGAATATGTAGTAAGACGCTTAAAATCCATGTAAAAGCTTGAATTTCAGTTTCAAGGTTTGTGAAGTGCTTGATTTTCGCATAAACTCCTTGAAATAGGTTGATATTCAAGCTGCACGCTTTTGTAATGAAGTGCAATCTAATGTTTGACTAAAATTTTCACTCTGAAGTTAAATCAGACTAAACAGTTTTTTATTTGTTTTAGGTTATTTCTATTTGCTAACTGCCAGAAAATGTAGAAAATATTTTTGAATATTTCTTATTTCTATCGCTCAATGGCTTATTCAGTTGTGTAATTGAAGAAAAGTCTGGCTTATATTTTAGGCATTAAAATTGGGGGATTTCATGTAAGAGAGAGATTTTAAAACATAAAATTTTGTTACATATTTTTGTAGTTTACTTTATAGAATTCTATCATAACACATTATTAGCAACGGTAACAAATGATATCATGTAATGGTAAATTTAAACTTTTTTTTTAAGCTTCACTAAAAAAAGTCTTATGTCAAATACTTAAAAGTTTTGCTTAGAAAAAAAGCTAATAAAAACCCCTTAAGATACAAATTTAACTCCCAAATTGGCCTCACTTAGCTTTCATTTCATAACCTTTCAACAGAAAATGTAAAGATAACTAAATAAGAATAAATGAGTGTAACTATCAGTCATTTCTTGATGCGTGGCAACCGTTCCATTTTACAGAGTCCCGTTGCATCCTGCTACCCGTCGTGCTGCGGGTGCTGCACACCTGCCTGCAGGAGCAGAGAGACCTGGTCATGTGTGCGCGCATCTTCACCAGCATGCTGTCCCTCATTAAGAAGGAGGAAAACGGCACCGTGGTGAGTACAAATAGTTAACGTGTGACCAAAATGACACGTTGGGCTGTCTTGAGCTGCGGCTGGTTGCGTCTGTCAAAGTTAGCGCCGTCTCCGGAAGTAATTGAAGCCAAGTGTAGGCGGTTTTGCAGCTGTAAGACTGATTCGTAAAGCTGCCTCCCTGGCAAAGCGTTCCATAAGCCAGGCTGCTTTGTTTGTTTGCGTGCTGTCAATTAGCGGTGGCAACATGGACATTGGCAGGTGTGCGGCTCACTAATGAGGCTGGTCAATTTAGCAGTGGGGCTGTTGAAGTGACTTTGAGCTTTTCCATCTGTCCGATTAGCGTGTGTGCGCGCGCGTGTGTGTGTATGTGTTAAGGGTCTGTATTGCACAGATTTTTGCCAGAAGGGCAGTTAATGGCAAAGGCTTTTAGAAGGACAGACACTGCTCAGATTGGCACCATATTTAAAGGGAGGTGACAGAGTTGGTAGCTAATGCGCCAGTGAGGCTCCTTCTCATTATCGGCCCAAAAACTGTAAGTTTTGTCAGTTGGAGAGAGAAGACAAGAAGGGAGGTGAACTGCTTTGTTTTATGTAGTTATATTAAATTTTGATAACTTTTGTGAGCCTTTCTTTCGTATTTAAAACTGAGATAAAATACATTTACATATAAGCCTCCAGAATTGTGTGGCTAAGTGTATAAAGATGCATCCAAATCATTTATTAGCTTAATATTACACACGAAAAAGTAAATATTCATATTTTAAAACTGGGTACTTTAATGCAGTTGTTAAAAGGGTATCTAATGCCAAGAACTATGTATTTTTTTTAAATTAAATAATCAGTCCTAAGAGCTAAAATAGAAGGGAACTGGACTACTTATCCTGTTTCTTGAAGACATTTTATCCTAAACAAAAGACTTCCATAGTTCTGAACAGTGGCTGGAAGCTTCAGGGATAATAACAGCCACTAATGTCCTGTAAACTTTCTCCTGTTCAGTGTGTGGATCATTTCTAATTGACAAGCCCGACTTTTCATCCAATGATACCAACTTCTGAATGTGAATGCCTTTAAACTGCTTATTGATCTCTATTTTGATAACTTTTGTGTGCCTTTATTTTCTTCATTTACAATTGAGATACATCAAGTCTGGACTTCATGTCGTAGAACGATGGAACCTTTTTATGGTTTAGGTTGGCTTTTCATGCTTAAACTTGATGGTTTTTCCACTCGTTCTGAGCCATCCTCTCCTGTCCAAAATGCGCACATTTCTATCTCTGAAAGTGTTCCTCGTCCAGTTGCATTTTTTTTAAGCAACTGGCACTGTGACAATCAAGACTAGACAAGGAGTTAAGTACAGTACAAAGGATGGGTAGGTTAAAAAAAAAAAAGCTCTCCGAAGCTTATTAAAGCAAAAAAAAAAAAAAATGCCACAATGGAGTCACTAAGTCTCAATTTTCTTTCCCTATTCTTCTCTCAAATAGTGGTAAACAAAATGTTCTTTTTATTTTGCTAGCTGAACGTGGATGCTGGTAAGTGTCTTCTGTTAAAAATGTTTGATTTCTCTGCTGTTTAGGAGCCTGCTGTGTCAGAGGAAGTGGAGCTAATAGTGGAGAGCCTGCTGGAAGTGCTGCTGAGGACCATCCTGGAAATCAGCAACCGGCCCCAACCTGCTGGGCCTGCCATGAGACTGCAGTTTCAGGATGTCACTGTATGCGTGCGTGTGTGTGTGTGTTGGGTGTGTGTGCTCATGCTAAATAGCTTTGGCTACGTGGAAAATATCCAAGAGTAATTAAGGGATGTTAAATTGAGTTGCGACTATCACTCCACCAACATTATTAATATTATAGGTGGTAATTAAGATGGGGAATGGAGATGTTGATAGTAATTTTTACTAAGTGATAATAGAAACTTAAGTATAGGGGGAGGAATTTCCCATTGAGACAGGGATTATGTTGGATTAGCTCTTGCAGGCTGTTACCTGGACGTCATAAAATGTCTTGAAAATGTCAAATAAAGGAAAACAAGGCAACAAAAACAAGAAACAGGACAATTAGACTCTGCAATTTATCCACCTTTAACATTCCCTAACCTAAAATGTATTTATGCTTTGCATTTATTCTGTCAGGGTGAGTTTGTGGCGTGTTTGTTGGCACTTCTGAGACACATGAGTGACAAACATTACCAGAAGCTGCTGCAGGCGTTCAGCAGCAAAGATGACCTGAGGGTAAGGCATATATATATATAATATAATTTTTTTTTTTTTTTCCTTATCTGTCACTCTTTTGGAAAGCTGTTCTCAACTATCCATCTATAATATTATCGGCGTGCGTTTAAAAAAGTAAACCCAATTTTGCCACCTTCCTAAATCAATGACCTAAGTCATTTTTTACCAAAAGTGATTTTTTTTTTTTTTTTGCTTAAAATCACCTTTTAGCAAAAAAGATCTGCAAATTCATATCAGAATTTGTTTTAATTCTTTAATTTATTCTTTAATTTTTTTTTGTTTTGAGGGGTTTATGTTGTAATTTTTTCATTACTTGTTTTGTTTTTTGTTTTTTTTCTTAATTATTTTTTATTAGTTTTTTTAAAATCTACTTTCAAAAAAGCAAATCAAAACCATAACAGTTGTTATTTTATTTTATATAGTCAGAAAGCTTTCATGAAGGTAAGCACCCAATGTGGTGCCATAGGAAAATCACTTATTAAATATATGAAAATACTTTCCGACTGAATCAATAGTCATTCAGCACTGGGCATAATTTTTCATATTCAGTATTTTCAACTCATCTCACTAGAAAAACAAACTAAATTGAGCGTAGCATCATTTGATTGAGTCAATGCGTTTCAGCCAATGCCTGCAGGCGACTTGTAATCACCCTGACATCCATATTTTATCATTTCCTGTTAATACAAAACTGCTGATGTGTTGCTGACGTGTGCAAAAGCAATTATTGGATTTAAGGTTGTTTTTTTTTTAAACAGGAAGCATAAATAAAACACCTTTATTATAAGACTGCAACAAATGAAAGTTAATACTTTATAAAACGTGTACACATGAATATGCAAACTGCCTCCAAGTGTTGTCTGACTACATCTGCGGGTTCATTTTGCAGGACTTCCTGCTTCACGTCTTCACAGTCTTCAGAATCCTAATCAGACCGGAAATGTTTCCCAAAGACTGGACCGTGATGCGACTCGTCACAAACAAGTAAGACCACAATCACAGAAAACTAGAACGTGAGATTGTAAGGAGATGATTGCAAGAATTCTTATCTTCTATTGTTGCTGTTCTTTCTCAGTATTTTTTATTTTTTTTGTTAACATTTTGAGGTTCTATTTTACCGTTTTCAACAAGTGCCTTCCAGATATGAATAGTTAATAAAATGTCTGCCCTTTTCTTTCAGCGTTATCATCACAACCGTCCTCTACCTTTCCGACGCCCTGAGGAAGAATTTCCTCAACGACAAGTTTGATTACAAGGTATGGCTGTTTGATTCCTGTCTTTGAACTCATCTCCAGGATGTTAAGGGCCCTATGCCTCTAGTTAACTGATAATCACAACACCAGCAGATCAGACAAGAAGAACCAAAAAGAATGGAAATACTTGCAGAACAAATGCCAAATTTGTCTTTCGAAATTCTATAAAATGCTGCTTTTTAAAAAGAAAGCTTGGTCTGTGCGATTTTCCAGGTTTGGGACTCGTATTTCTACCTGTCTGTAATATTCATCAACCAGCCTTGTCTTCAGCTTGAGTCCTTCTCGCCCTCTAAGAGGAAGAAGATTCTGGAGAAGTGAGTGTCAGCTGCTGCAAATCGTGTACATTCAGCAGCATGGTTTAGGTTGAACAGCATGAACCATACAAGTCCTTTTAATCCTTGCATGTCATCAGCATGCATTCCTGATAACAATTTGTTTTCTCTCTCATGCAGGTATGGAGACATGAGAGTGATGATGGGCTGTGAGATCTTCAGCATGTGGCAGAATTTAGGTAAACTGAATCCAAACGGTGGAAATTATTACATATGTGTGAGATGGACGCACTAAAGATGGAGTTTTTCTTTGTTTATTTATTTGTTTAGCTGGTCTTCACTTTACTGTAATAACCCACATATGTCATATATTTACATTTTTAAAGTTAAACTTTTTTCTTTTAATTGTATATTTTCAAATGCATCTCAAATGCTGCTCATGCTGTGGCCTATAATCACTGATCACTCAGTGAAGATAAAGACACAAAAGGGTTTTCCGTCATTGATATTGAAAGTAATGTATCCAAGCAGACTCATGGAAAGTCCAGTGGAAGGAAAAAGTGTTAATAAAAACAAAATCTTGGCTTATTTTTAGCTTCATTAGCCGTCAGGTATGCTTATTGAAAGAAACAGAAATAAATGCTTAGTCTTATTGATTACGATGATACGTAAACAGAAGCAGATCACAAATTTAGCTAAAGTTACGTCTTTAAAATACATTCATATCAGTACATAAATATGCCATACAAGTTAAAAAAAAAAATCCACTCAAACATACAATTCTTTGAGAAGTTTTACTCCTGCTAACCAATCAAAAAAGCCCTTCGCAAAAATGAAATTTCCCTCGGCGTCATGTCGGGTCCAAAAGTTCACGAGTCAATCAAAAGTCGAACCCGTGTCTCGAATTTTGTCTTGGATGTAGGGGAACACAAGTTGAACTTCATCCCGGCCATGATTGGACCGTTCCTGGAGGTGACCCTGGTGCCCCAACCCGACCTGAGGAATGTCATGATCCCCATCTTCCATGACATGATGGACTGGGAGCAGAGGCGCAGTGGCAATTTCAAGCAGGTGGGGACACTTTCATCGCCCGCCTAAAATCTCCATTTGTATGCTTCGAAGAGGTCAGAAGTAGCCGTGCAAAGGCGGATTTACAACGAGGAGAATGAATGGCTCTTTAATAAAAAGAAAAAGAGGTGGGAGTATATAATCCAATAACCTTAAGTAAACGTTAAGATTACATTAATTTACAAAGAGGTCATAACTCACTTAACATTTTAAGAATACCAGGGACACCAATCTGCGTGCAACTCTACAGTACAAGTCAAATTTATTGCAGTGCAAAAGGCATTAAACATTTTCTACATCTCATTAGAATTCAGTGGTACCAGCGTCATTAGCGTTCCTAACTGGATCTGCAGTAGCAGACAGCTGTACAAAGCTTAAAAACATGTAATGGACAAATGTTCTGTTAGCTTTTTAGCTTTTTCTCTTTAAGACGCAACAATTTAACATCACTTTAAACATCTGAATAAAAGCTATTAGGTTTTTTTTATTACTCATTTGAGTAAGCCAAAGAAAAGAGTTGTGTGTGTTTTTTTTTTTTTTTTTCCACATCACTTGTGAGACCTTTGAACCATCTGTGTTTGGATTCTGTCCAGGCATTTTATCAGTGCTGCTGAATTTTGTTTTCTTTTTGTTGTTTTTTTCCTCCTCACAGGTTGAGGCCAAGCTGATTGATAAACTGGACAGTCTGATGTCTGAGGGTAAAGGAGACGAAACCTACAGGGAACTCTTCAATAGCATGTGAGTTACTAAAAAAGCGAAGGAAACACTAATTACGGAGAATAATACAGAACATTTTGGGGAGACGCAACAAAAAATTGGAAGTTTCGTCTTTGATTTCGTCTTAGATTTCTTAATACGGTAGTATTAAGAAATCTACAATAAAGAGTTTTACATCCGAGCAGTTTAAATCAAGTAGAGTAGTTACATGAAGAGGTACGTAGTAAACACTTTCACTTTGATCTTCACTCTCACCACATCTGTCGATGGGCTTCCTTCACTCTGTCCGTCTGTTTCCAGATTTCTGTTGCATCTGCTCAGTGTTTGTTTGCATGCATGCGTCTGACTTTGTGTGTGTGTGTGTGTGTGTGTGTGTGTAATAATTTCATTTGTTTTTATTCTTCTCGCATATTTTGTCCTTCATTGTGGGCCAATATTTGGACACTACTGTTAACTCATTCCTGTTAAATAATGATTGAAGTTCATTTGCATAAGCAACATCTCCTCGCTATCACATACAGGGGCTTAGAAAAGTGTTCGCAATGCTTGAACTCATTCCCATTTTGTCACATTACAGATGCGACTTTGATGCACTTCATTGGGATTTTATGCGACAGACACAAATAGTTAGGCCTGGCACAATAACAAATGTTGCTGGACGATAAATTGTCCTAGAACGGTTTGCGATAAACGATACTATAGTTGTTTTGCGACCATTTTCTAGTAATACAATAGTAATAATGGCATAATGACGCAAGAACACATTCTCAATGATCATTGAACTTTAAATTCTAATGAATATTTAAACACTGGAACTGGAAGACATTTTAAATATCCAAATTTGAAATAAACCAAACAGGAACGGCAAATAAAATGAATTATGACGTCTCTATAAACAAAATTGTCTTTCAAAAAAGGGACAGTTGAGACAAAAGCGCCAAACTGGACACTTTTATCGTCCAGTTTTTGGTGAAAAGAGAAAGAAAAGAGAAAAACAATAAATCAAGCAAATGAAAACGATTGATTTTCTTTTAATTTATCGTGCAATTAAGTTATTTGTTTATTGCGAGAGGCCTACAAATAATTCGCAACAGCAGCAGAGGAGGACAGTGGTTTTACTTAAATTATGGAAACTTAAGCTCACTTATCCTGAATGATGAGCAACTACTGTATGTATGATTAACGCTTCACTTGTCGAAAAAAGCACAAAAAAGTACCTGCATTTTTTCTATTAAATGCACACAGAATGATCTGACTATTAGGAAATAATCTAAAGGCAAGTTGGTGTGCTGAATGTAATTATTAGGTATACTTTTCAGATTTTTATGTGTTAAAAAAACAAAAAACAAACTTATAACCTTTTATCATTTCCTTTGTCCTTCTTTAAAACACAAAGGTGCAGCATTATGCTGTGGGGAAGCTTTTCTTAGGTAAGATCAGGGAAGCTGGTGGCGTCCAAACACAAAATCCCAATAACAGTTTGTGTTTATAACCTGACAAAATGCGCAACAGTTCAAGGATATGAAAACTTCTGTAAGACGCTGTAGGTGTGATTTAAATTGTGTTTGTTGTAAATCATTCACCTTCTCATCGTATTTTACGTATTAGAAGTAGCAGATCACTAAATAACTAATGTTTATTTATATGTAATCTGTAATATGCAGTGTGATTATGCAAAAGAAGTATTTTTTCCCCCCATGATCTAATTCTTTTATCATTATTATTTTTTGTTTATTTTAGTCTGTAACTTCTTGCTTTTTCTGATTAAATTGCAATATGATTTCAGCATATTTCAGTTCTGTTTTTGCTTTTCAACAACTGTCCCACCTGCTGACCTTTCCCACTCCTTAAGCTGAGCCGTGTGAGTTTGTGCCGATTTTTAATCATGTTAATATTAATTTATCCCGCCTATGCTTCCCGCCTGGAGTAGAATTCCTCTGTTTGGTCCGTACCCTAGGTAAGACGCTCTCGTCTTTGGTCTCTGTGTCGTCTGTGTGAGGGGAAAACAGGGGGAACAATTGGTCCCAAAAAAGATTAAAACTATTGTGTGTGTGTTCTCCTAACTTTCCATCCAACCAGTTATTATAATCTATATAATCTGTTTAGCTTCATGGTTTAACTCCGGCAGGCGAGCCAACAAGCATAGGTGACACTTTGCATGACCGAGATTAATTTCCTCTTTGCTTTGAGCCCTTTTTCTTTCTTCAGTAATTTCTTCCATCGCTGTCCCCGTTCCCCGTACTCTCTCCGTCTCCCTCGCCGCCCCTTCGAGTCTTGACGTTCTCTCCGTCTTGTCCTCGTCTCTCTTCATTTGTCCTGCAGCTTGCTGAAGAAGATTGAGAGGGAGACGTGGAGGGAGAGCGGGATCTCTCTGATCGCGACCGTCACCCGTCTGATGGAAAGGCTGCTGGACTACAGGTCGGAGAGCATGCACACTCACATTTACACACACACGAACACGCACGTGTCCTCCGTGACGTATCGGATTGTCCGACTCGGCTCTTGTATCGTCTAGTGTTACATGTTCATGTTTATTCCACAGGGATTGTATGAAGTTGGGGGAAGTGGATGGTAAAAAGATCGGATGTACTGTCAGCTTATTGGTGAGTTTTCGCTCTTCCCTTAAAAATTGTTATTTATTTACTTCATCTGATGTAAGCATCGGGTTAATGTGAGAGCACTTTGTGCACAAAACGTCTCAAATTTAATTTACAAAAATCTGCTAAAGAAATTAGTGACAGGTGCAGTGCAGCAATTTTTTCATCCCAGTTAATTGGTAAATTAGATGATTGGTTTTAAAAAAGAAAAAGAAAGTAATTAACTGGCAATCTGTATCAAATTACAACGTGCTCGCATAATTTGATTTATCAAATAAAAAATAGGCTAACACTGACTGGCTCAAAATCTGTTGAAATGTATTGACATGACTCTTTATCCAGTCAAAAACTAAGAATTGATTAAATACGGTTGTGGCCTCATTAAGACGCCGCCATCCCTAGAGCCGGTCGATATGCCGCAAAAATAGAATCTTTTTTGTTTATTATTATTAAATGCGACGTCTAATTTCAGTTTCTCTTTTTCCTTACAGTTTTTCCTTAAAAAGAAATTACAAATGAAAGAAAATCATTTTTAAATATTTCCTTTATCTCATTCCTTCTGTGAGTTGACATGAATTCAAAGTCAAAATTAATAGAAGCTGTCAACATTAATCCATATTCAGAGTAAACCAAAGAGTGCATGTATTCTATTGTTTTCCCCCTACAATTTAAATCCTCAAAAATAGAAAATTTGACAATAAAATCCACTGATCCCCAATCCATACTGATCAAAGTTAGTTTCAGTCTGATTAATTAAGCAATTCAATGCGATCAACATGTATAAGGTCGAAAACTCGGTAAGGTTACAAGTTCTGAGACATAACAGCACATTTCATCAGCATTGCAATACATTAGCAGACTGATTGCTCCACCCAGCTCACTCTAGCCTGACAGTCGGAAAGCTACAGAATCCCCTTCTCTTGAAAGTTGACTGTTGTTTTATCCCAGTCTGACTTTCTGCAGGACAGCTTAGAAATGTAGATCCCATCTGGGTTGACTCAGCTCAGAAAGCTGCTGCAATGTGCTACGAAACACCCAAATTTCTTGGAGAAAACGGATAACTTGACAAACATAGCTAAAGTTCTCAGTAAACTCCCATTAGCTTTTGCATGTTTGCTCCGTTTAGATATGACTAGTTGATAATTCAGCATGTAATATATCTTAAGTCGATCCTCTTTTATCTATGGTAGATGAAGCTTAGGGTAAAAGCTGTCCTGCTTCATAAACTTGGTATTTTACATGACACGGCACTGCAGACAATACAGTCTTCTGTTCAAAATGCGCATCATTGCAGTTAGATTTTCTAGTATCTCAGGTAAAACAAGAACTGTAGTCATTTTTCCAACATTTTAATGTGTTTTTGATGTTCTTTTCATAGTTAGATAAAACTACAAGAACCTCTGATATGTTCTATAATTTTTAGAAATTTCCTGCATACCTTTTTGTAAAAAAAAAAAAAAAAATCCAATTAGATTTGATATTAAATGCAGACAAATTTGAATGCTTATTAAATTCATAAGCGTTTTTATGTTCTGCTCATTTATGCAGTTGTTACTTTTGCCGAAGAAATACTGATTCTCGAAATCTAATGGATGGGAAAAATATAAGCGTGCCCTGCAGGGCTTTGCTTATGTAACTAATTCCTTCGCCCTGGTGTGTGGGCGAATAAATGAGAGGTTGCTGTTACATTGCAGATGATATGTTATTGCACCTTTGTCAAGCAGCAGCATTTTATTTATTTATTTATTTTGCCTATTTACATCTTTAAACTCTCGGATTGTTGCAACCTCCTTACCTTCTGTTTGCCCTTTCTTGTCTCTCTTTCAACTGAATCGTCCGGGTTTTTTTTTCCTTTCAGAATTTCTATAAAACAGAGCTGAACAAGGAGGAAATGTACATCCGCTACATCCACAAACTGTACGACCTCCATCTGAAAGCGCAGAACTACACAGGTACAGGGGGGTTTTTTATACGCATTCACATTTTGCTGTTCTCACCATCTTGGTATTCATACTCCTTGAACTTTTCCACTTTTAGCCAGTTTATAAATACAAACTTGTTGTATTGAGATCTTATGTCATGGACAAACTCAAAAGAGAAACTGCTACATCATTATTGGGGTCTCCACAAGTCAACAACACCAGAAAAAGTTGATAAATTTGCCAGTAGTCGCATTCTTAAAAAAACTGTTGCTAGAGCAGTTTTAAAAGGAATACATGAATCAGAGTACAGGCAATTAAGACTTGAGACTGAGGTGAAGTTCACCTTCCAACAAGACAATATAGCCCATAAATTGCACAAAAAAATGTGGTTGTAACTTAAGAAAAAGTGGAAAAATTCAAAACGCACGAGTACTTCTGAACACCTGTACCACATTGTTATTCCCCAGTCGTTATCTTAACGCCACACTTCTGATCTGAACTTCTTTCTTTGTGATTATTGCAGAAGCTTCATACACCCTGCTGCTGTATGACGAGCTACTGGAATGGTCAGATCGACCGCTTAGAGAGTTTCTTAACTACCCCATGCAGAGCGAGTGGCAGAGGAAGGAGTATTTGCATCTCACCATCATTCAGAACTTTGATAGGGGAAAGGTGAGCCAGCACACAGCGTGAGCTATCTTATCCTGCATTTCAGTATAATACTTAAAATTTTAAGCATGCTGTGTCCTTTTTTTTTTTTTTTTTTTTTTTTTTTTTTTTTTTTTTAAGCTGAGTACGCCAACATTTTCATAGTTTAATCAAAACTTTACTGCTCTTCAGAGAGACACTTCTTGCAGAGACAAATGATCAAAAAGCTCGCTAATCCCAGATGAATTTAGGGAATCATTAAAACTAGTCCTCTTGATACAAATAGTCCACTTTTCCTCTCACTCTCACTGGCTTCACCATCTGCCAGTGCGACCTCATAGGGGCGAGGTGGCAGCAGGAAAAGCTTCCTGTTTAATTAGCAAGTCTGCTACCTGTGCAAGAACAGGGTGCAATTGATTCTTGATTTTTTTTTTTTTTTGGCTCAATAGTGCCATCAAGTGGCTTGGTAACGATACTGCATATTAAATCTGATATTTTTTCTTCAGGGTTTGTTCTGACATTTATTTTTTCTCCCTTTCTGTTCTTTTTGAACCTCAGTGTTGGGAGAACGGCATCATCCTTTGCAGGGAGCTCGCCGACCAGTACGAGTCTTACTACGACTACAGGAACTTGAGCAAAATGAGGGTGAGCTGTGAGAGGAGCTGCAGGCATGCAGTCAAGATTTGAAAACAGGATTGCTATTAATCCGTTTAGCTTGGGAAAAGAGGGAAATATAAACGCAGCGGCTGATTTTCTTTGTCAGATGATGGAAGCGTCCCTATATGACAAAATCATGGACCAGCAAAGATTAGAGCCCGAATTCTTCAGAGTTGGCTTCTATGGAAAGAAGTTCCCTTTCTTCTTACGGGTAAAAAAAACAACCTTAATTTTCATATTCTCTATATTGGATTGTGTAATACTTTTCATGTCTGCAAAATTGGGAAAAAGCTGCAGAGAGAATTAACATTCTCTTACACAAGACTCCTCCAGTGTAAGGTGACATTCAGCAACTTTTATTCTGCGCCATTTAATGATGTAACAGACCCTGTCCTTATTGGAGTTTGCAGTTGCGTGCTCTAGCCACTAGATGTCAAGCTAACCCCATGCTGTTTCCCCTTTAAAATCCCCTCGCTCTATGCTGCAGAATAAAGAGTTTGTGTGCCGCGGCCATGACTACGAGAGGCTGGAGGCTTTCCAGCAGCGGATGCTCAACGAGTTTCCTCACGCCATCGCTATGCAGCACGTCAACCAGCCGGACCAGACCATATACCAGGCCGATGCACAGTGTATCCTTGACAAGACAGAATCTTTTCTTCTTCTTTTTTTGTGCAACTGTCTACTGACAGCAGAAAACACATGTACTTGTATGTTTTCTGTATCCATAACTGACCACATGCCATTCCTTGCCGTTTGATCATCCACTTACAAAAGTACACTGTACTGCAGATTGTATGCAACAAACAAACTGCATGCAACAAAACAAACTGCAGTCAGGTGCACTGTGGAATAAACCCAGAATCTGGTTTCCCAAAGAGGCTCGTGATTTTTTGCTAGCGAATGGGAATAAGACCGTTTGGTTTTGAAGATTCTCAGAAAACTAAAATCTGCGATAACACTTTATTTGACGGGTTGTGAATAAGGCTGTCATGACACCGTCATAAACACGACATAACACCTGTCATGAACATGAGTAAGTCTTCATCAATATTTATGACTGTCGTCATAAAGTGTCATTCGGTAAATCATGACACTTTTAATACAAAGTTGACATTATTCAAAATGTCTTTGTTATGACAGCTTGACAATAACCAATAAATCATGATCTGACATAAATTTGTTATAAAAGTATTACTGATTACACTTTAAAAATTATGTAGCTTTATGTTGTTAAATCTAAGGTTTAATAACGTGAATCGTATGTGTACATTTAAAGTGTGCGAAGGGGATGCGTGTACTTGTGTAATTTGTAGATGTGGATTGTGTGTCATGTGTTTCATGTGAGCAGATGAGTATTGTGAGTTGGTGAATGTGAATCATGTTGATGGGATGCGCCCACATGTATCCATGTGAAATGAACTGGGTATGTGAATTGTGAATGTGAACATGTGAATACATGTGAACATGTATGAAGTCTTTATGCGTACAAGTGAAATTTATCCATGTACATTTGTGTTTATATGAAATGTGTACATGTACACCTAAAATGTATGAGTGGATATGTGAATGGCTTGTAGCCACAAGTAATTTATGTAGGTACATATGCAAATTAGATTAATTCACATGTGAACTGTATACAGACACTTGCAAATTGCTACATGCGTGCAATTTATATGTGTATACATGTGAAATGACATGCAGTATTCATGCACATTTACATATCTACATGTGAATCTTTCGGACACACCCGTGTAAATCTGACATCAATATCGATTGTCTACATCCACACCTGGTGTGCTGTCTTAATATTTCACCAATCAATAGCACCTCTATCATATTGTTCACCCATTCGT
The DNA here is from genome assembly GCA_903067095.1 of Girardinus metallicus. Lineage (NCBI taxonomy): Eukaryota > Metazoa > Chordata > Actinopteri > Cyprinodontiformes > Poeciliidae > Girardinus > Girardinus metallicus. The sequence continues at coordinate 56,313 of CAEGAE010004004.1, forward strand.
GTATCCTTATCACCAACACTCATGCATTCATGATTCGTTTTAATCAGCCGTTCTTCCTATCATAAATCTGCTCATCGGTGCGAGAGTCTCGACTAATAAAGGTGAGGCTGAGCTAAGCAAAAATAAACCGAATGGCTTCCTTTGTCTCCGTCCACTGCTTGCTCTGACGACTCAAACACACCCTATGTCCTGTCGACATTCCCTTCCCTCCATGTGGATGTAAACAAGGCACTCAACCACACTTTAAGAGGGAAAAAAAAAGTCTTCATCTGCTCATCAGCACATCCTCAGGTGCCCATGCCCCTCCAGGTTTTTGAAAAATTGTCCATTTCAGCCCCGCAGCACTTCTCTCCCGTTTGCACTGTCACACTTTCCTTGACTTGTTTGGGGGGCTCCCAGATCTGCAGATCTACGCTGTAACTCCCATCCCAGAGAGCCAGGACGTGTTGCAGCGAGACGGCGTGCCGGACAACATCAAAAGCTTCTACAAGTTCAATCACATCTGGAAGTTCCGATACGACCGACCCTTCCACAAGGGCACCAAAGACAAGGAGAACGAGTTTAAGGTAGAGAAAGAAGCATGTGATCACCTACCCATGTGGATATCAGGGAAAATGTTAAGACTCCAATAATTCCATTAGCGCTTTCTCACCTGAGCCATTTGAAACGGGCTCGTTGACATCCTTCCTGGCCTCGCTCATCTATCATGCGCCGCGTATGTAGCGATAGTTTGTGCTCAGGTATCAGTCTGTTTACGCCGTGCATGTTTTATTCATTAGGGAAGCAGCATCGGTAATTATACAGAAAAACCCAGGCAGTAGTCTGAGCCGTGTGAGGCTTGAGCGCAAATGAAGTCTTTTCAGCATGATATGGTCCTGCAGCTGCACACACTTTAAGACACCCAGCGACACAGAACCCAATATTACTCTCATAAATATTCAGCTTTTATTGCACGCAGGCTTCATACCGTTTTCTCATCACTTCCATCAAGGTTACTTGGCTAAATTTAATCACGGTATCGCATTTTCATTTAGGCTGGATGTCTCTGGCCTTGAGAAAGGAGTAGCGCGCAATAAACATTAATGTTGTGACTAGAGTGCGCAGCGGGTCTGGTAATGTATGATTATTGTATGAGCCCCGTAAATAAAAAAGCCATCAGTCGAACACCGACAAAAAAATAATAATTTTTATTATTTCAGTGGAAAGGCGGAGAGTCTTGTATCTACGTTGGACTTTTCTCTCAACTTCCTGTTCGAAGGCACTGTTTTTTTATTGTTGTTTTTTTGCCTCCTGCGAGTTGCGTTCAGGTGGGTTTCTTGGCCTTTAAAAGCATAAAATCAATAGAGGGCGGCAGGGCTGTGTAGTGAGTCGGAAGACCCTCCTTCAGCGTGAGGACACTGGATCGATGCTGCGCATCCGCTCTCAGCTGCTCTTTTGGAGGGTCCTGGAGCAAAACGTTGCGCCCAAAACTGGAGTTAAAGCAAACAAATGATCTCATCTTGTATCTATCCCAATTTCTCTTTGAAGTCTCCTCAGCAAAAAAAAAAGACATTCTTAAAAAAAAAAACTTAAATAAGTATAATAGGCTTTTCCGTGTGAAAGGAATGTATAGATGCTTTTTATCAATCAGTTTCTTGATTATATCAGTTTCTCTCCTATATTTCTTATAGCGAAAAGCAATTGAGACTGTCTCATGGCGTTCCTTCAGCAATGAATTAGTTTTTCCACCTCTCTTACCAGATTAGTGAAGCCCACAGCTGACAAATTCCCCCCTACCTGAGCTGTGGATCTGTGCTGCTCCTCCAGAATCCTGGAAAGTGGTGTTTCTTCTGTAGCTACAGCTGTATTTATTCTTGCATGAAATGAAATTTTGACTAGCTGGTTGAACACTGTAAAACAGCAAACTTTGTGGTTGCAAATCAACCAGATGTACAAAAAGTTGGAGGCGTTAATACTTTCACAAGCCAGAAAGTGTTAACGCCTCAAATCAAAAGAACATGAGGTTTTTTGATTTCCACTCCTCAGGTTTGTCGACGTGGTCACATGGTGGCACACACGCTGTCACATATGCAGCGCTATAGGATGAATGTGTTGTATTAAGAGCCTCCTGTAAATACTCGAGTTGCCACAGTCTACATCCTGTCAGAGTGACCTTGCGAGACGCGGGCGTATTGACGAGCGCGCCGGCCCCGCTGTGTAAGCGCCGGAACGTGAATGATGACATAACGGATCAGACATGACACCTGACCTGCATCCAGAAGTGAACCTTTTTGCAGGATGCGTAGCCTTAAGTGTTTGAAACGGAGAGCATTTGTGCATTAGGCATAAGCAGGGATGTTTTTTTTTTGTTTTTTTTTTCTAGTGATCAGCACAATCTCATATAAATAAGGTTTTCTGTTTTTCTTTTTTTTTTTTTGCAGAGCCTGTGGGTGGAGAGGACTACCCTGACTTTGGTTCAGAGTCTCCCAGGCATTTCCCGCTGGTTTGAAGTCGAGAAGAGAGAGCTGGTGAGTGTGAACACTCTTCATAAAAAAAATAAAAAAAAATTACCTTGAAGACATAAAGTCATACACGGCCGTCACACGTAAGGGAGATTTAGACCCCTACGTACGTATTGTCATTAAATTTCCCAAAGAAATGGCTCAGATTTTGGGAAATGTTTAAATGTCCACCAGTTTCGTACGTGTAGGTTTGCAAAAACCCTCTAAAATTGAATCATTCAGAACCCAAAGAAGTGGGTTGACACTGAAATGGCGTCCAGTGAATATGCGAAACATGAGGCAGCTTCTGTCTTTTACGGTCTAAGCTCATATCCTTTAGTTCCAGCCGCTGAACGTGCTGCAAAATTGCCTGAATGTAAATTCTGAATTACCCTGTGATGGTTTAGGAGCACAACTGCACATGAAATATGAAATTGGCTAAAGGATTAGGCTTTATGAGGGACTAAAATATGAAAGTCAAAAATGGAAAATGGAGGATGAAAGAAAAGCGTGCTTAAAAGTGACCAGGAGCCGAGTAATTGCTGCTTGCTTCCACTTGTAAAAGAGATGCTAAGATAATTAACACCCACTTCTGAAATGTGGAGAGCATTTTTATTGTTTTTTTTTTTTGTTTTGTTTTTCGCGAGATACATTTAGTAGATTTTGTTCACTACAGGAGAAAATGGCTCTGAAAATTCAAAGTATTATTTCTCAAGTGCAAAAATGTACAAAATGTGTTTATTTTCCCTTAGGCAGAACTGTCTTAATTTGACCAATTAAATATATAAAAGGTCTGTGAAAATTGTCATTAGAGTTGAGTAAAGAAATGTAGAAACTGGCCACTAATTCAGGATAAACAAAAGATAAAACTGAGCTGCCTATTAGTGGTCATTAGAAGCATGAAATCCAGGAGAATTAAAAGTGAAATTATGGTGTGAATATTTAAGAACTAAAATTTAGAAGGCAGAATGGGACTAACAAGCCTGATTTCAGTTTTTCAAAGTTGAGCGTTATAGAAGATCACAAAAATTACGCCCATAAATTTTTTTTCACTGACATTTAATTTTTTTTTTCATTTCTTTTCTTCCACTTTCCACAAATTTGACCAAGCTTAATTTTATTTTCGATTTTATAATTTCTTTTCTATGTTATCATTTATCTCCCTGTGATGTTTGTTGTGAAGCACTTTCCCAAGTATTGTGATTAAAAAATGTTTTTTCTCTTTTAAAATATTGTTATTTCTGACGTAACATGGAACTTTTATGAGAACCATGTTTTTGCTTTATTTTCTTAGCCGTGAGCCATAATCCTCAAACTTAATAGAAATAACAGCTTGAAATCTATTAGTGTGGTGAGTCAACGTGAGTTTTGTTGCCTTGGATTAAATTGAAACGAGTGAACGTTTCGGTTAAATTCAAAGGAATCAAAAGGCACCTGTGGAGTTGCTGTGACGTTGAATAGAACGTTTCCCTAACCGCGTAGGTGGAGGTGAGCCCGCTGGAGAACGCCATCGAGGTGATCGAGAACAAGAACCTGCAGCTGCGCACGCTGATCACCCAGTGCCAGAGCCGGCAGATGCAGAACATCAACCCCCTCACCATGTGCCTGAACGGGGTCATCGACGCCGCCGTCAACGGAGGCCTGGCCCGCTACCAAGAGGTACGAACGGGCGGCGGCGGCGGACGGTTCCTCAGAGACCGAGGGTCGGGAAGCACTGACATATAGATTGCCTAATGATGTATGAAGGTGGGACGCATGAAGCGGAGGGGGCCATATGGGGAGAGAGAAAAAAAGAAGGAGCAGATGAACAGCTGGATGGATGGATGCACGAGCGGCCCGGCGAGGTTTTGATCGAATTTATAGATGAGTGGAGAGCAAAAGGAGGGCTGGAAGCAGAAAAATAAGATAGATGGTTGATGCTGGAATGAGGGGATGGAATGGAGCTTTCAGTCAGCGAATAGATGGCTGGATGGAAGGATAGATGAGGGGAGAAAGCGGCGTCACATAAAAAATCGCATAAAGAGAAATAGCGGGGTGGGGGGGGAAGGAGTGTAAAGAGATGGATGACTAATATTAGCTTATTGAATGAGGTAGGAGGATTTATGCAGCTGCCGCATTATAGGATAGAATAGTAAAAGGCAGACACAAAAAGGAGAGACATCTTCCGTCTCGCCGACAAACATTTGCATCTGCTTGCAGCTTCTCGAGAGCAGCGTGCGGGAGATTGGAGGATAAACGCGCGTCGTGCTCCAATTTTCCAGGAAAAGCACAACAGCCTCAAAAAAAAAAAAAAAAAAAAAAAAAAAAAGGAAAGGAAAGGAAAAACAACTTAAAATCTACTCAAGAAAATAGTTTTTAGCCTCAACAAACTGAGTGGACTCTTCTGCTTGTCGCTTAGCAACTGCTGTGAGCGTGGATCTGAGGCTGGAAGGGTTGGGGGGGGCATGCATGCATTTCCTCGTTGTGCATGCCTGTTTGCAGGCCCAGTGCAAAAAGCTGTATGCATATTTCTCTGCTGCTTTTAATTTCTTGTAAATCCCTCACCCCCCTCCAGCCCCTCTTTCCTTGCATAATAATAATAATAATAAAAACAAATTTGGAATATTTCCTCACAAACTGGACAGATATGCGCCCCCTTTTTTTTTTTTTTTCATGCGGCAAACACACTGCCACCGACATCAACCGCCCGATTTTCACACACGAAGTCGCGAGCGTTCACGGACCGCGCCTATAAATCTATTAATTTCTTCTCCGTCCTTAATGCCGATTGGCAGCTGTGGAGGCCCTGCTACAAAAGAGGGAGAAATTGTCATTATTAATATTCAGATTTATCGCTCCAGTCCGAGTTGAAGCCCCTTCCCGAGGAGGAGGAGGGAGGGAAGAAACGCGTTGTGATTTATTTTCCCCTCCCATCAGCGCTCCCTCTCTAATTGGACTTTGCTAATGATTAACTGAAGGTGCTCGGTAGCCGGGTCCCACTCGTCGCAGTCCGACGAGAAATTTCCATCACGCTGCAGATTATCGATCAGCTTTGCAGCCTTTTTTTTTTTTTTTCTTTCCCGCCCCCGAGGCTTATGATTTGTGGTTGAAACTGAAATGCAACCAAAGGAAAAAGGAAAAAAAAAAAAAAAACCAAAAAAAAAACCCCTACAATATTTATGCACTCAAATGTTTTAAAATTTGTTATCTAACCATTTTGCAGAGCTTAATAAGATATGGTATCCTGTGCGGTGCATACTAATTTGATAAAGATTGCCATCTGGTGATGTTTGGAATATTAAAACACCTTGAGTATTCAGCCTGCGAAAGTCATTTGATAGGGATCTGTGTTTGTTTGTGACTGTTTAAAGCAGCCTCAAGCATCTTTTCTCTCAGTCTGTCTCTTTCAAAACAGTCAGCTGTGTCCTTGAGAGGAACTGTACTGCGCTTTTTGCAAACACCCACACCCCCCTTTTTACCTTTTAGTGCCTCTCCTCTTTTTTTCTTTTTTTTTGCCTCTCTCCTTCTGAATTTCCTTTTGGGGCAGATTTGAGAGCAGATTGTGAGCTGGGCTTTTCATCATCTCATCCTCTCTCCCCGCTTTCAGCCGAGTCTAACACAGTCTGGGAAGGATTTGCAGTAATCTGTGGACGTATGACAAGTGTTGATGCCACTGTAAACAGCAAGGACTTGACAGTTTATGTATAGGGAATATGAGGGGGAACAAAGCTTCCAGCTCGCAAGGCGAGAATACACGATGTTTGGTTCAAGGGCAGTTGTGATTCTTGCATGACGGGCCGCTCCTTTTTGCCGTCGTCCAAACAACACAAATGCAGGAAGTCGTCTAAATAGTAGGGCGGGGTGCGATAGGGTGCAGTCTTTCACAAAACGTGGGATGGTTCCCCAAGTAAACAAGCAGGGGGCGCCAATTCCTCATTGATGGCACACGTCTAGAGGAAATGGAAAACGATAAATTCTCTTCCGCCCTCATTTCTAATGCTGCCCTGGATAACTGCCCATACGGTATTTAAAGACTGACACTGTTTACGAGATCGGGATGATTGAAGATTTTTGCTATATATATTTTTTTTTAAACTACAAAAAGGGTTAATATTTCACAAATCATATATGGAGTTAAGTAAATTTGCAGTCAATTTAGAATCATTCAGTCCAGGTTGGAGCTACTATTGTGTTACTTTCCAATGAGTTCCTCCACCAACACACCTGAAACATATGAATGGCTCGCAAAATGCAGAGCAAAGTGACCTGATTCGGGTGTGTTGGAGCAGGAACACATCTAATAGATGCAGAATGGCAGCTCTGAAAGATTGGACTTTGGTAACATTGGATTAGTCCTTATATGTTCCTATTTATGCTAGCCTATTTATGCTAGTCTTAATCTGAAACCGTTTTTGAAAAAAATTCCTGTTAAGCGAATAGGCACACAGTTTGGGTTTAATTTGTCCAATTATTTAAGATTTTGATCAAAACCAGGGAAATTAACCCTTTTGTTTAGCTTCAACAAGAAGCCCCAAAGAAGATGCTAACATGAGTAGATACTAACCACCAAATATCTTTGGTGGTTAGCTAGTAGACAGTCATTCTGTTACATGGTCATCACAAAACGTAGCTACCAATGACAAGACAAATATCAAAAAGAGTTATTCTAACCAGCTACAGGTAGCCATGCTAATTAACTAGCTAATATTAGCGTATTTGTTTTGTGGTAAGCAAAACCTATGACTAAATTACACTGGTACTTATATTTTTATTAGTGAATCAATGTATTAAAATAAAAACTAGAGTATATAAATGACAAAAGTAACATTATGAATTGAATTAGTATTTTATAATTAGCAGGAGGACTCTTTGCTTCTTCTTTGGTTTTGCAATTAGAAAAATCGTATTAAAGAGAAACCTTGATCTTTAAATCCTTAAATGGAAGTAATTTTGTTTTTGTTCACTTTCCTTGTGCGTTTGCTCAAACCTCCCTAAGTGCATTGAAGGACTGCACAAATACAAGAAATAAAACACATTCGCATTCACTGAGTGATGGCCTGCTGGGATTCAGGTAACATCGTCACGCGGAAAGCACAGCTGCCTTCAGGCCTACAAATGTTCTGCATTTTGTTTACTTGCAGGCCTTTTTCGTGAAGGACTATATTATGAATCATCCCGAGGACGGAGACAAGATCGGCCGACTGAGGGAGCTCATGTTTGAACAGGTCTGAAATGAAAGAAATAATTATCTGTAAAAAAAAAAAAAAAGCAACAAACTAAGACATGCTGTACATTTTTGACCGTAACAATGTGCTCACAAAATTCTGTGGTTAATATTACTATTAATTCTCATGAATCCTATATGGGTTTGTTTTTTTACACAGAAAGATAATTTGTGGAAAAAAAATAGCAACTACAGTGTCTGCCTGAAGTATCACATTCATCACCACTATGAATATAATGCTAGTGTTTGCATTTGGACCATGCTTTGTTTTGGAGGGATAACGCAACAAATTATGTTTAAATAGTGAATATTATACATAAAAACCCAAACTATTACATTCCCCACCACACATATTCTGTACGCAGGATTGGTTTCATTATCCTTTAGCAATATGCAGAGAAATCTTATGCTTTTTATCACTGTTGACAACCTTTTTTCATAATTCTGGCTGGATTACCAGGAAAGGAAGACTTTATTTTAATGGTTTTGCTCACTGGCGCAGATCCCGCTTTTAGACATAGTCCATGCATTTTTAATAAGGGTAAGGCTGCGTTTTGCCCCAGAACTTGAGTATAGGCTTGTATATCCTGCTCCTGCTCCAACAGGATATATAAAGTGAAGTTCAAAGATTTGGAGGTAGCTGTACACCTTCATTATTCCATCCACTTCATGCAATCCACATTTAGTCCTGACAATGAACCACACAGCATAATGTTGCCACCACCATGCTTAACAGTGGGTGTGCTCTTCCGAATAAAATACACTTCTCGTCATCCCGGGCGAATATCAGGCGCTTGGAGCTGTATTTGTTATTTCTGTCTCTGCGTTCCAGGCGCACATCTTAGAATACGGCCTCGCTGTGCACGAGAAGTACGTTCCCCAAGACATGAGACCTCTCCATAAGAAGCTAGTGGACCAGTTCCATCTGATGAAATCCAGTCTGGGCATACAGGTAGGCTACCAGGTTGTAACTTCAAACATACCAAACAGAATTTTCTGAACATTGCACGTCTTCTGTCATTTCCTTTGAATTATTAATGAACGTCTTTGCGGGAGCGTAAAGCCAATTCGACAGTAGAAAGCATCTGCTGTGCTCAAACTTCCAAGCGAAATGACCCCTGCCGTCCACCGAAGGCAGGGATGGAGGGGCGTAAGGGGATAGCCACCCCTCATTAAACAAACTTCCCCTCATCTACATGCCATAGATTTTATGTACGTACCACACGCTGGCGCCGAGTAGCGTTTTTAATCATCCCACTTTCCTCAATGTGAAACCGCAGGAGTTCCCGGCTTATGTGCGAGCGAGCCCCTTGCCCTTCACCAACGGAAGCCCGCGGACCTACAGGAACTCCGTGCCCAGCATCATCAGCCCCGACGCAGGCAGAGGGGTTGCAAGGCGGAGGTGATGACCATTTTCATTTTATGCAACCCCGACGCAGGCAGAGGGGTTGCAAGGCGGAGGTGATGACCATTTTCATTTTATGCA
>CAEGAE010004009.1:0-42814 GCA_903067095.1 Girardinus metallicus
GATGGGAGTTAGGGACAGTGGGAATCTCGTTCATCCATTCATGCGCGTCACTAATTAGATGACGAGGCATTTGGCTACCTTAAGAGAGTCACATATTCCTCATTATTATGAGGAATATGTAAAATTCCTCATAATAATGAGGAATTTTTTTGAATATATTATGAGGAATATATTACCTCATAATAATGACACTCTAGTAAAAGTAAAAAGTATGTTAACACTACCCATAGAGGTTAATTTTTTTCAAAATGTTACTCGAGCTAACCGAATAAATGTGACTATCTACCCACCTCTGCTAACATTTAACAGGCATTTCACCAGCTAGCCTTATTGGGATATTAGTCCCAATAAGGTTAAGGATAATGCTGAACAGTCAAGTCCTAACTTACATGGAGATCGGGTTTTCTTCAGAAAGTCTTTGCCTTTTCTCCTGGGTCTAACGTACATATTTTGCCTCCAAAACACATCCATCGCTGGACACAGAACTATTCTTCTTGCTGATATTTGGGCATTTTCTTTCTGTTTCCACTCATATATAATTGTTGATGACTGTGGCACCCATTGTCCTTGTTGTTGGAGCGAGGACTGCTGTGACTTTATTCAAAAATAGGTTTTCTATGTTTGTAGCTTCTACATTTGATGGGGGTGTTTGCATTGCCAGGTCACCAGATTGTGCTTTGTTGTTACGAGGATGTTTGTGACTAAGAAAAACAACACTGTCTGCAGAAATAAGTATCACCGATTATATTTCTGAATTTAAGATTGATTGAGAAATGTACTGAGCCAGCAAAAGTTTAGAAAGTGCTTCATAGGAACGTGATCCAGTATATTTGGAAGTGGAAATAGATGTGCACATGTCCCAGCTTGTGTATTAAAGTAAGACTCTAAGTTATTTCCATAAGTATGAGTCCCAATAACAGTTCACAGTCATTTCTCTCTTTCTCTTCACACTCGGTGAGTGTGGGTGTTTTAAAGAGTAAGGTCAGTCTCTGATCATTTCTATCACTGGTCTTTATGTGTTCTTTTGTTCCTTATTCAGTAATGGCTCATGGGTAAATGTGAGAGCTGTGTTGCCATCAAATGCTGCTATGCGGATAACAAAGCTGCACAGATTCAAAGGCGTCTATTTTTACAGCCTTTTCTATAAATGAGGACAGCATAAAATAGCAAAGGTACTGAGGTGGTCAGAGTGGATGAAAACAGAGGCAAGGTCTGAACCAAGACATCCCTCAATGAGAAAAATTCTTAATGTGTCAACAAACAGCTTTTATAAGTAACCATTCCTTATAACTAATACATTTAAGGTGTAATATGTTTGTGTAAATGTACATTTCTTTACCTTGACTAACTCAGGTTTTTGATTTTGCTAAGAATTCTGGGTGCACAAAGAAATTGCCATTCAAGATTTTCTAGCAACAGCTTTTTTTCAATTCTATTCAGTTCATACAATTGCAGCTCCAAAACTTGAAATATTGTAAAAAAAAAAAAAAAGTTTAATATTTTCATTAATCGTTTTAGAAAGTGAACTCTTATAACACTTGGATTCATTATGTATAGAACAAAAATATTCCAAGTCATTAGATCTTGTTATTTCTATGATTTTTGGCTTACAGATAATTGCAATCCAAAATTCTGTTTTTCACAAAAGTTTAATATTATATCAAAAAGATATTTTTGAAAAAAGTCAGGTTTCTGAAACATATTCTTACAGCTACTGCATCTGTGCTTGGCTGGGGCTTCCTTTCCCAGGAGTTATGTGTCAGTGCAGCAGTATTAGTGCTACCTGCAGTGTACCAGAGAGCAGCACCACATGAAGAGGCAGCAGTGCCTCTTGGCTCTTATTGGTTGTTTCTTGTTAGCACTAGGAGCACTGTAGACAGAGGAGCTCAATTTATTTCCACAAATTATCTGCCTCACACCATAGTGTCACTACAGCTTCAACAAATATAAAAAACGTTTTATAAAAGTCACCCACTGCACCTTTAAGGCCTGACATTGTAACTTATTGTTCCAACTACTGGGTTTTATTACTATATGCCATATTTTATTGTGGTTTTGTGATTGTCGCCCAGCATTTGATGCAGTTGCAAACTGTCTTTTAATGCGCTTTATAAAAAACTGGCATTTGACATTGACAAAAACAAACAATTTGATGCTGTGGTTGCAATTAGCCATGAATGTCAATAGTTTTTCTAAGAAGTGGTAGTAGGAGTAGAGTAGGAACACATTGACAGAGTTTTACGTCTATTTTAGTCGCTGTCAGTGACCCTGTGATTTTGTCTGTTGATCCCCAATTAGATTGGGAAATGTGTTGGAATCTTAACGTAATGAAGCTCAACTTCTTCCCACTGTTTCCCTTATTAGCCCCCCTCGCCACACATGTTCTGTTGCTGAAGTGGTACTGTTGTGTCAGCAGTATTACTCATCTATGTACTGAGTACAGTGGGCAGCCTGGCCTGAAGCTGCCTTAATCACTTGCTTTCCCTTCCTGTTCCTCAACATGTCAGTAGCCTGTCGTGGGCGGACACTGATTACAGGAAGCAACATGGCCAAACTGAAGAGAAGAAAGACAAGGAAAGCCACCTGCAGGTTATTAGAGGTGTCTTGAAGCAGAGACAAGTTCAAAATATTGGAAATCATCAAGTCTTGGTTTGAAATCTGTAAGAAAAACAAAAAAAAACAAAACAAAGCAACCTCATCATATCTACTTTAACAAAAGCATCAAGCGATCATCACTGATCTGATCTTTGCTAGAGCCCCTGTTCTTTCTGAAACTCCACTCTGCCTTCAAGAAGTGATCACAACATGGCTCCTCTATCAACCCAGTGTTTTCACCAATGTAACACTGAGAAGTAGGTACTATGAGTTCATCAGATATGCTGTTCCTCCAGGTGCTTGCTATTTGCTGCTCTCTAATCTGAAGGAGCTGAGTGGAGGAAGGATGCTCTGTGAGGCGGAAACTAGGATGCTCTGAGGAGGTGGAGCTAGGTCCACCCAGGCCTTTTCCTCAGCTGAATGGTTACCGTGGTAGATTAAAGGATTTCTCAAACATGTAGGAAAGAATAAACACAACGCTCTGGGTATCAGGCCCAGGGGCAAGAGTGGGCATTGGGGGGCATTGCCCGCCCACAGAGTCAGCCGTGCACGCCCTGGACTGGAAGCTGTTTGTTGTTTTTACCTTATTCCTATATCAATTTGATACAGTAGCGGCTTCCTCACTTCCTATATTTGTGCCTTCTGTCACTTTTGTCAGCAGTTAAAACGGTTTAATCGTTGTTAACACGTCGTAACCTGTTTTTCCGAGCCGCCTTTAAATGCAACATGAGCACTAAGACGCTCGCGCTGGGTTTACATCTGTGCGGCAGCAAAGGAGGCCTGCTGCTGGGCAGAGCTGTACAGGTGTGTATTAGAATCATGGCAGCAAACCAGCAAAGCGCAAAGAACTCTGCACAGTTTTTCCCCCAAAACTAACCGACTGAGTTAAGTAAAGCTGTTGGATACAGCAGGTAATGTTAGCTAAATGATGACTATCTAACACTACAGCACCTTATATTATAGCATGATGTAAAGCTCAAAATATCTGTGTGACGCTAGATTCATTAAAATAAGGGATATTATAACAAACCAAAAAAACAGAAAGGTATTCCAATTTATTTTTAGAAAGATTTAAAGGATAACATTCAGGACATGATGTTGTTTTCACACCTGACAGTCCAGGTAGATTTGCAACATTTGCTACATTTTCAGCTGGTATGGTTCACTTTCATATTGCACTGTCAAACCAACCAAACCCTTTGAAAACATGTCTGTAACTTGACTTTTCAAAACACTTTTTGATTTATGGAGCCTTTACCGTATTCAAGAAAAAAAAAAAAAAAAGTTAATTTTTCCAAAATTCTAGCTAAAACCTCAGCCTCGTCTCGCTCTTATGAGCCGGACGCATTGTTACATTTGAATTATCTCTTATCTCTGGCTGTTTCGAGCCAAAATTTTCCACCATGTCTGCCCTGTTTCGCAGCACACTGGGCATGTGTTCGACACATCAGAAAGTGTAAACGATGCTCTGAATAGAGAAGTGAAAAACAAAATCTGCAGCAGTTACAGTAAGTGTCTGATAGCAGGTCTGAGTGTGTAGGCGGAATGCGATGTTTGCTCGCTTTGTCTCATTCTCTGTATTTTCTCTTTTTTTAAAAACCTGCTCTTCAATAGTACTATTTATAAACCTGTAGAGCTGACTGCATGGGCCCGATGGAGACAGCGCTGATGATTCACGGCTGTTAGGACATCACCTTTTGTCAAAACACTCCCCACTTCTATACCTGTTTCTCTCTCTTTATTTCCTCCTTCTCCAACTTTCTTTTATCAGCTCTGCAGTAATAGAAAGATTACTGAACATTCTTTAGGTACGGGTTGAATGGCACAGAAGGACACGCTGACTCGAGGACTGTGGAGGAGCCGAAGATAGTTTCTGAAGGACCGGGTTTCATAAGTTTCTAGTCTGACTCATGATTTTCTTCTAAATGAAACAGAGTGAAGCAGCAGCACTGGTTATTTCATCCAGGCAAAGGGATCACAGCTATTTTTATTTCATCTGTAATTTACTTGGAAGAGATTTTTAATACAGTTTAAAAGATTTCTTGGAACTCTGCTCAACATATGCCTGAAAGAAATCGGAAAACTTTCATAGAAATGTAGTCTCTGTTTTTGAGTCATAATGCCAGTAGAGTTCAGCAAACTGTATGTCTTTGCAGGTGTGATGCTAGGAAGGAAAAGTTTTCCTTTTCTCTATTGTACGCCGGCCAGTCTGAGACCCAAAAACATCAACGATGGTGACAATTATCATTTCCACAGCCGTAAAACGGTGCTTAAATAACATTAATTACCGTTAGAGAGCAACAGTGTATTAGTTCAGATTAGCAATATTAATCAGTATCTCTTCAGCAAAAAGCCACCCTTAAAGCTGCAGTAGGTAACTTTAATAAAAAAAAATTATATATATATATATATATATATATATATATATTTATGATGAAACTGTCTCTATGTTGTGACAAAATAAAATGAGACAAATAATTGTGAAAAAATGGAGCTCAGCAGTACAGGCTATTCTATCAGCTTCTTCCATTATAGCCCAGCCTGTAGAAAACTCTAAAGGTAGGTGGTAGGTAGTGCAGAATTGTGAAGTGGGAGCAAACCGCACAATTCTTTATTGTTGTGTGGATATAGAGGATGGATGGATGTTCTAGAAAGGTTTGAAAATTGCAGTAAATTACAAAAACCTTCCAGAAAAATATTATTTGGAGCATCAACTAACAGCACTCTAATGGTGCGTTTACACCAAAAGCGTTATGCTGATCAAATTGCTGCTGGCTACTCTGAAGGAGTGTTGGAGGGGAATTGTGGGGGTGGACTGTTCTGTGAAGCTGAAGCTCAGAAACTACAGCTCTGAGGAGGCGCTTTGTCCTCGAAGGCGGAGCTAGGTCCAACCAGGCGTTTTGCTCAGCTGAATGATTGAATGGTAATTTAAAGGATTTCTCAAACATGCATGAAAGAATCAAAGCAACACTTCAGACATGTTTGACATGAGAGAATAACATTATAGCACTGATGTAACGCTTAAAAAAGTTGATTTTACTTGATGTTGCCCGTTAAAAGTAGGTCAAACTAAAATTTATTTTGAATAGGAAGCGATATATTTGAATTATATTAAATCATTTGGGAAAAGTAGAAGCTAAGTCTTAGCAGCTAGCAGCAGCCACATGATGTATTGTGGCTAATATTATAAAGCGTATGGTTTCTGTCAACATTCCTCCCTGCTGTTAGCATTAGTGCTCATGTCACTGGGATCTCTGAAGCCGCCCACGCTCTCTAGAAGAATGTCTGGAGTAGGGGTGAAGTCAGACTGAGGAGCCTTGTTCTGGGGCTCGGTGTGCTGCTCTTCTGCTCCATATGAGAGTGTGTTCCTGTGTGAAACAGTGTAATAATGTGCTCTGTGTCACAGGCTTTTCAGCCCACGCAGTTTCCATGGTAAGGCCGTTTTGTTCCTTTGTTGTAATTACAATCCTGCTGAAACTGTTCCTCTGGAACACTCTGACATTTTAGACAAAACCTTCAACTTGATCCTGGAAAAGGATGGGAAAGGTGAAGGTATCTGTCCAGAAGCGTCTTCTTCTTCAATGTCAACAAAGAGACATTGTATGTAGATTTTTTAACAAGATTTTAACTGTATAAGTTTGTTGTAAAAATTAAGGTACTTCCTGGTTCTCAGCTAGCTTGCAGTCCTATTCAATTCTTTAAAGCTGCAATATGTAACTTGTGTAAAAGAATAATATCTTTTACATTTTTAGTATAACTGTCACCATGTTGTGACAGTGTCAAATGAGACAGATAATCTGTGAAAAGATCAATCTCCTCCACCTGCCTCAGCTACTATTGCAGTCTGAAGAAATCCCAACCAAAAACAACCAATCAGAGCCAGGGGCAGGTCTTAACGCTGTCAATCCTGCTCATGTACTTGCTGCTCAATGTGCCAATGACGGAGAAACAACCTCCCGTTATAGGAAAACTGTTTATCGGCCGTCAATGGTGGTTATGCTAATTTGTGTTAGGTAATCACCTCTAATTCCCAAAAAAAGTACAGTAAAGTTATTTACTGTACTTTACAGTTGACTTTTTTCCTTCTGGCTTTTAAAGTCAGAAATAAAAATGGGAATAAAGAGGTCAAAAAGTATGAAGAGAGAGAAATTAAATGTGAAAGTGTGATGGTGTAAGGAATAAATGGGACTACAAATGATTGTGTGCTGTAATACACAGCAGAGTGTCTGCATGAATATGAGGGAGTATCTTGGCCTTCTGTGTCTGTGTGTTCTGAAAGTGAAATCACACTCACTCTTGCGTGCGTGCGTGTGTGTGTGTTTATCTGCCTGCTTTTGCAGTTTTGGAACCTGTAACATGATCCACGGGGGCAACAGGAAATTGCTGGGGAGGATGAGGGGGAAGCAATGTGACATGAGACAGGTGGGCGGGAGGTTGATGTAAGGATGGATTGAGGAGGAAAGGATGAAGGGGCGGAGGCCGCTGTCAACACACTGTCGCTGCAGGGTGAGAGGGACAGGAGCTGTTAGCAGAGGATTAGCTGGCGCGCCGAGTTTAGCTCCACAACCGCAAGACGAGAGTCTTTAGTTTCTCAGCCAGAAATCCAGTGGAAAGTGGGGCAGCAAGGTAGCCCACTTGACCACACAGCCGGATGTCATTCATAAAACGGAGAGAATGTTTTCAACATGGGTGGTGGGAAAAAATTAACCAATTCATCGTACGTAGCAGAAAGAAAGGGAAAAAAAAAATCATAATATGCACTTGGTAGAACATGATGATCTCAAAGATATCTCACGCTTTGCTTTAAAAAAAAAAAAAAAAACAGGATTACAAATAATTTGGCAAGATGGCCTCTCCAAATGGAAGGTTTAAATAGCTGTATTTTCCATTACAAACGTACGCAGAACTTTTCCACCAATCTTAAAAAAAACTGTTTTTTGCAATTGTGAGGTTTCCATTAAATAAAAAAACGCAACTACAGTCAAAAGTGAGTATGTTTCTTCGCATGATAAATCATTAAAAAACATGATGACATCAGCCTCCTACAACTTCCTGTTGTCTTCTTCATCTTTCCTGTCAATAGTAAAGTCCAGGTGTTGTTCACTTGACTCCAGTGATGCGAAAATGTGTTTCCATTTCATTTTTGCGAAATATACTAATTTTCACTGAGTGAATACGTTTTATTTGAACTGTAAGAGATATTTCTAATGTCAGCCACATAGAGAAAATGTGACTCCTGTCCCATCATTAACCCGACCGCATGTCTTGCGTTGCCATTTAACATGGCGGCCCTCACTGTGACCCAGCCATATGCATTTCCAAATCCCTTTATGGCCCAGCTTATCACAGGGTCACCACGCTGCGGTGATGAAGGTGCTGAAGGGGCCCGCCGAGCCCATCCGCACGCCTGTCCAAAATTAGCCCTGGTCGTTTCCTGTGCCCTCTAATCCCTGGGATTTAAAGCCACGCAACGCTGAGCTATACAAACAGGAAGAAAAACCACGAGACCCTCTGGGGTGCTCGCATACCTCTCATATCCCAGGCTTCATCTGTCAGTTTCAGTCCTGCTGTGACATCATCGCAGCCTCTTTCTGAGAACAGGATGGTTGGTTGCAGTCGGTTTGAAATTTGATTGATGATATCCAGGTTGTTCAGGACACATGTGCTTTCACTCTTAAGCTCACAGGCTTGGTCACTGCAGGAGTCTTAGAATCCATATTTATCAAGGTAGAGTTATTGAGAGTATTTCTTGTTGGGGGCTGGGGTGCTCTACTACTACAAGTCATGGTGGAAGGATTTCATATGTCACAGCTGTGGTTTTGCAAATTTGTGGATTGCTCTGTTAATTAAGAGTCAAGCTGCTAAGAGGCTATAGGCTACATTAGCACAAATCAGAACCCATTTCTACCTAGCTGATTAGCTACAGTGGCAGCAGGAGACAATGCCAGACTGGAGTATTATTGGGGCAACAAAAACTGATTGGTTAATTTGAACAAGTTTGTGATGTAAGTGTTGCTTCTTCTGTATCTTAAATGATTGAATTTGTGAACAAAACAGACCTTTGCTAACACTGGGAATGACTCCTGATTAGATTTCCATGCCTGCACTGACTTCAAGACCTGTCAACTAAGAACTGTTGCGTTCAGATGGAAGCATCAAAATTGATGTAAATAACATACATCATTATCCATTCTGCCTTCTATCAATGATTCAGGCTGCTGTTGGTGTAAAAGTTTGAGGTCCATTTTCTTGACACACTTTGGGTCTCCTACTGCCAAGTGAGAATTAATTAAATGCCACAGCCTACTCGTCTATTACCCCCTCATGGCCCATCCCACAGCACTTATAATAAGAGCTTATACTTGCTTCACTAAAGTCTCTTAGTGACAGCTGCTGGGTAGTGCTTAAAAAGTAACACTTTCTATTAATGAGAATCTTAAGATCTCAACATATCGCATATACTAAAGAGTCATTTTTTCTTGAATGAGCAATCCATCATGAAATGTACATTTTTTAAGCCTTAATTCTCGTCTTCTCCAACATTTTTATTGTTAACCATAAAAGAGTGTGGTACCAGTGACTTTGACATAATTGATTTATTTTATTAACCTTCATTTCACCAGAAAAATCCCAATGGCAGAAAAAAACATTATTTTGCAAGAGAACCCTGGCCAAGACTGGCATAATAAAGACCAAACGGGAAGCACCGCTGGGATTTTGGTCCTGACAGTAATAGCCGTTAATAACACGTTGGGCACATTGCTACCTACCAATACCGCCAATAAAAGTTAAATATTACCTAGTGAGTGTACTGGTTCTCTCCATGATTCCCATGCTCATTGCTTGACAATGTAAATCAACCAGGAATTGCTTTATATTAGCCATGTAGTAGATGGTGACATTATCATTCACCATGTAAAACAGTTTCATGACTATGCCATAAATCTGACTCTGTTTACAGAGGCTTTTGTGGCACTACGGTAACCTACTGTGGTTGCATGGATAATGGTTTCAGTTTTTGGTCAAATGCTGCTTCAAACACTTTCTGTTCGAATATAATGTGAATAAGTAGGGAAATAAAATCCATAGGTCATCAAGTGACTGAGAACTATAACTACGGGCCAGTGGAAGCAGCAGGAGGGAACTGTCACCTAAACGACGTTGGCATCAAAGGACAGAATTGGTACCACTTGAGATAGAAGAGATTTTTTAATAAATAAGACCTGTCAGAATTTTACTATGCATAATATACACTGGACTTTTTAGTGATGTTACAGTTGTTATTCTTGTTTGTTACTGTGGCTTCTCGGTTTTGTTTTTCTCCCTTTCTGCAGGTCTAGAAGCAGACATCCAGTGAGCTGACTTCTGTTCTCTCTGTGATTCTTTCTTTCCTCTACTGCTATCTCATTTCCCTTTAAACCTTTTCCTAACCAACCACATGAGGTACAGTATATTGGAGTTTGAGGTTTTGACATGATTAAATACAAAATTACTTAAACTTTTTGCTCTCACAACTTGTTGCCTCTTTCTCTCCCTTTGGCTCGGACACAATTGGGTAAGAAGACTTTTGTTCACTCTACTCCTTTGTGCTGGAACTTTCAACAAGAAACTTTCAAATTGACTGAATTTCTCTAATTTAATCACACCTGAATGTCTGGTGGACTCTGTTAGATTGAGAACAGAAATGCGCAATATTTGTTTCATTTCCAGCTGGCACGGTTCTCTTTCACACTTGTGTTGTGTCAAAACGATCCAAATTGAAAAACCTCCCTTTATCAGTGGTGCTGCTGCACTCAGAACCATTGAAGGAAACGACACAAAAACCTCTGAAGAAGAAATCGGGCACAACTCTCCATCTTCTCAAAATGTAAGCAAATATGGAGTGGCATCAGATTTTAGCAGTTGATTGATTTCACTTTGTCGTTGGTAAAAAAAAAAATAATTAATTAAAAAATACACAAGCCATTTCTCCACAAATACAACCAGCACAAACCCATCACACACACGGGTTTATTCTGGTTGTATTTACCCAGAATTCCCTGCACGATAGTCTATGGTTAGCTTGGTATTCACATTCAAACCACACTAGCCTAAGGTTCACCAGCAGTGAGCTCACTGGTTTGGAGTTACATTCACACTGCTCCAAACAAACCTTTCCTTGCAAACCAACTAGAGTTCAATTAAAGTAAACTACACCTGGCTGATGTGAATACAGCACTAGCGTTTTTACAACCAAACTAAAAAAAATTAATGAAGCCAATTCAAAGACATACACCAAGTTTTTTAAAGCTCTTTTAACTGTATAACTTTTGTGCTGCATTTGTTCCTGCCTCTTGACCAGGACTCCCTTGATAAAAACAAAAAAAGGTTTTTAATCTCAATGGCATTCCATCCTGCTCAACTGAAGAAAAAAAAATTAAAGTTCAAGGCCCTGCATGCGCACACTGAATTCATGTTTGGAAATGTGAAGCACGTGCAGAGACGCGATACGGGTGACTGCTGGTGTGAGAATGCAATCTCCTCGCCTGCACCGTGAATATCATCTTATCCAGACGCTCCAGGTCATCGCAGGTACACGCCGCAGCTCTTGCTATCAAATAACACAACATCTAGGTACTTTGTGCTCCTTTTCACGGCTGAACGCACTTGGCCCTGCCCTGCGGGAGGAGGTGAACTCGCAGCGAACCGGCACCTGGAAAAACCAGATCGACTCAAATCACTTTGCACCTGTTCAGCAGCTCTGTGGTTTTTTTTTTTTTTTTGGTGTGTGTTAGTCTGTTTGTTTGTTTTTTTACCACAAAAGAACAGGGTGTTCACATCGACATGTCATGTGACAGGATATGCTTCTTCCGGAGCTGGAGAAGAAACAAAAAAACTGAAAGTGTCTCAAGTGTCGCAGTTAATGGAAAACTGGATCTTGATGGAGGGCCTCGTGATTCGATGCAACTGTTTGTGTTGTCGTGACCGGGCCTGCTGGTTAACACTCAGCTGTGAGGAAACACTTACATAAACGTGTGAGTGTGCGAGCAAACGAAACACCAACAAGCATGTTAGTGGAAGAAAAAAAAAAAGGCAGAAGAGACAGAAACTATAGACAAAATAGCAATTTATTAATAACTTATCTTTCCTTTACATTCAGAACAGAGGAGCATGGTGGAGGGCAAGAGGAGGCAGGCGGAGGTCACCAACATGGCAACATCCTCCTGGTACAGGGTTCTTTTTTTTCTTTCTTATTTTAAGCTAAGAGAGTTTCACTTCTCTCACCCTGACAAATTTATAACTGCATTTCAAAGAGTTTTCCCTGAAGAAGCTTTGAACACCCATCAGATTTAACCACCCGGACCACGCACGGTGGGTGGGCCCTCACGCAGCTCTAGCTATCTAAAAAGAAAAATCTGGCAAATTTAATCAGGGTCTTGGATGATTCTAAGATAGACAAAGCAGGAAAAAAAATGAAATTCTCTTGAGGATAAAGTGAAGCAAACCCTGTGAGAGTAAGTAAGGCAAACGACCACAACTGTTTTGTGAGAGGGAGAGTGCAAAAGAAAATCCCCAAAAAACAAAAATGCCGGATGGCTGAATTGATACATAAAGCAAACATGGAGTATATAAATATATTACAAATGTACACATTTCTGCGCAATTCTTGGAAAGTCTATTGATTTTGGCATAATTAACATAAGAATAATGATCACTACGCAGTTGGTTTGCTTACACAAAACTAGAATATGAAACCAATTCCTCAGTACCCACTTCCAAAGGTACGTACTCTCTCTTACGTTTAAGGTATGAACACAATGTACAGTATAAATGTTTGAAAAGTGTAAAAATCAGACCAGTATATGGGGCGGCCTTTGAAAGCTGGGGTGCTTCAAACCCACACAGGCGAGTCTTCACAGAAGATGAAGGGGGCAACGCGCCCACAAGTCATGGGGGACGACCCCCAAAACAAACATAGAAAAGTTTTCTGTCCAGTTTCTTTGGCACACCAGCCTAGAATCTGTTAAGCAGAATGTACAGCTCTCCAGATCACCGTTCACTTTCCTCAGATACTAGAAAAACAGGAAATACTGCAAGAGTCCAACAGAAATATGATTGTAGAAAGTCTTTACATGAGTCTGTTGCTTTAACTGTCCATCCTCATTCAGACAGCAGCAGGTGTGTACTGGCCAGGCCACTCTGGCAACTCCAGTAAGAACGCTCAGCAGCTGTCGAGCCCCCTCCAATAAAAACCATCTGCATCATCCAGAGCCAGGTCCGCACACCAGATGACGGAAAAACGAGAAACCTTTTGCAACTTTTTTCAACAAGTAGAAGAGAATTCAGGGTGGTAGCCTTACACTCTCCCACCCCACCCTCAGCGACAAGAGAGGCACTGATGTTCAGAACCTCACGTGGACTGCAGGGGGTCCAGCTGGAAGACGTTGTGGTTGGTGGGGGTGGTGAAGTACAGCTGCTGGCTCGGCGGCGCCATGCGGTTGTCGCATGGGCTCTTCAGGCCCAGCGTGCGCTCAAAGTCCAGGAGCTGGCCCATGAAGTTGAAGTTGGGGGAGATGTTGGATTTCTTCATCTTGACGATGTCATAGGCATCATTCATGGACAGGTTGAGCTTCTGCATCAGGTAGGCCACGGTCACTGTCACTGAGCGGCTGATGCCGGCCAAGCAGTGGACCAGGACTCCGCACTTCTGACCCCGAGCTTCATCTGGTTACAAGGGAAAAAGAAGAGGAATTTTAGTCAATGTTTTGTGAACCTTTCCTAGAACTTCTACTCAAAACCAAACTAAACCAGCAGTACGATATCTTGAACTGCCATTGCCATTGCTATCTCAGTATACACAACTGTCGTAATTGTGACAGTTGGTAAATTAGATGGGTGACTAAAATCTAGATTTTCTTAACATCTTACAGTTCAGTGGTTCAATCTGTTGGGTGTCCTACTCGTTGGGTGTCCTACTTTTTCTGGACAATGACGCTGATGATGTACAAAAGCTGTTATCTACCCTTTGAGACGCACCCAGCACAACGTATGATAAAGATCTGCACTGTGTTTACAAGCTGGCCCACATCCAAGAATGGAAAAGTTTTAATCCCTGACTATCTGTCAGCAGTGCCTGTCAACAACTGGGAGTCGCCAGAGAGAAACCGAATCAACGTTTTCCCTTGTTTTGTCCTGGAATAGCCGGCTGGGAAATTGACTATTACAGTCTATTAAAGCATTCTTCCGCTCGCCCAGGGTTGGTGTGACAATGGTGCCATTTGAGCGTGTAAATGTAAGAGTCATGAGGGCACCCTGTCAAGGCAAACAGGATGTCAACAGGCCCTGTAAATGGCTCCTTTTGTTATGGGGAGGAAGAAGAGGAATAGGGAGGGGGGAGTAGGGTTGATGCCATGTCCTAGATTACTTTCAATGCCACTTCCTTCCTGTTGTGCTCGAATTACCGCCCTCCCTTTGCTCTCCCTCCCCCTCTCCACTATTCTCCTGTTTCAACGCTGCTCTTTGTACTGCAATTACACAAGCCCCAGGACAACAGATAGGCCAGAACGTCTCCCACTGAAGTCAAATCATTTTGTACACAGTGCATTTTAGCCATTGTACCATCAGAGGCACACTCGAGCTTCAACATAGTGGACTTAATCTGTGTGTTCCTGCCTGATTGCCTGATAAAGCCACAGTTGAGGATACCTCATCTAATCTCAATTGCCCAATATGAGCCTAGGAACCTCCACAGAGTGTTAAGACTTATTGCATTAATAGGATTATGCTGCCTTACTGTCAATTTCTACTTCCTCTGATGTGTTTACCTCTACTTTGAATAACAAGTAGCTCTTCTTTTGCATTTTATCCATGTTGTTGTTTAGCAAATGTGAGAATTGTCTTCGTCCCTCCAATCTTTATGGCTGGTTAAGTTTGGCTGTTCTTTGTCTTGAAATTAGGAATGGATTGGTTACTGTTGACAAGCTTTTCCAAGGTTTTAAAATGTCAACATTATGTTGAGTTTAAAGGATTGTTCAGATACCATTTTCGTTGCAAGTTTTTGCAATAATACCATAAAATGCTGCTGCGTTTTTACTCACTGTTGGAAGATCATACAACTCCAACCCATCCCTTGTTAAAATGATGACTCTTTTAGCCTACAGTCCTAACAGTTGCTCAAACAACTGTGCTGAGAGTCAGATGTGGTTAGCCAGTCTGATGGACCTCAGCCACTTTTCACACACATTTGGACATCGATAAATGTCTTTTTTTGCCTTTTGCTATTGAAAAACAACTCCTTGTTGTATAAACAAGATTCAAATAATCTCTCCTGTCTATTCAAATATTTTTGCTCACTGATGAAAGTTAGCTAGTAAATTAGGTAAATGATGTATGAGTTGTTTATTTTACCAGTTGGCAACAGATTACTCTGCAACCTGTTGCCAACCAGAGAGGTTCTGGGTGGCTTTTTTCTTTTATGTCCCCCTAAAAAGAGCATGTAGGCTACTAGGTGACTTGCACTACATAGATTTTAATGTGTTAAAAAAATGTTATTAAATTTTTGGCTTCAAAGAACAATATGATGGCATGCTGGAAAAAAAAAGAGTACTGTTTGAGTGCACGTCGTACAAAAACGAGTTAGCCTATCACTGTAAATATACAAGCCTGGAATAACATCTCAATGCGAAACACCGTGAGGTCCCCGATGCTAATGTCAGCATCCTGTTCACATTTTTGATTTTTTTTGTTTTTTCCAAAGAAGTTACTTGAATATAAGGGATTTCTGAAACACTTGAAAGCTAAATGGAAATGATTTCACTTTGCACCAATATTATGTTTTTTTAACCTAAATAACAGACTGAAAACAATAAATATCTTTGTTGTTGAGCTCTTACAACTATTCAATAATTTAGCAGCAAAAAATGTTTTTTGATTTGAAAAATGTTGATTCTTTTTTCAGTATGTAATTTTCCATTCAATTCGATTAATTGGGATTTATTACATACCCTGCAAAATATATACTCGATTGAAATTGTTCAACCGAGCCCCGCCACCAGCATGTAGACCTACCTATGAAGCTGATGGCCTCCGGGAAGAACTGCGAGAGGTTCTGGCTCCAGTGATCGGAGATGGGGATCTGCTTGTACTTAAACTCCCCCGCGTTCTCGAACAGATTGGGCAGGTTGGGCGTCACGTTGAGGATGTACTTGATGCCGTACTCCTCCAGCACGTCCAGGTTCGTGGAGTCTTTGGCGCAGCCCAAGTAGAGGTGCGGCAGGATCTCCACGGGGAAGGAGGGCTGCGGGTTGGACAGCGGGCTGCCGTCCGAGTCCGTGGCGCTGCTCGGGTCGATGTCCGACTCGATGTCGGAGGAGTCCGAGCTGATGCGCAGGCCGCCGAGGCCCAGCACCTGGGCCGTGGTGGGAGAGCTGCTGCTGCTGCTGCTGTTAGAGGAGCCGTCCAGGTTGGTTTCGCACAGGGCTGGAAACTCTGCCTGGAATTTGCTGAAGCCGCCTGGAGAAACGAGGGAAAAGGAGTCGCAATGAATACCAGCTCCAAGTATTCACATTTGCATGTTTTTGCACGCTTGCAAAAATGCAAAAACACGCACAGAAATGTTCATGCATTGAAAAACTTACAGAGTTCCCCCGTGTTTACACAAACAAATCAGCACAACTGGGCGCGGATGTGAACGAAGCTCAACTCACCCTCCAGGTAGAAGGCCTTGTACCCCTCGTCCTTCATCTTCCTTAGCAGCAGCCCCAACACAGACCCCCCGTCCACGTTCTCGTTCCACTCCCGGCTGTACTCGTCGTACAGCACGATGGTGTCCGTCTTGCAGCGGCGCACGAAGCTCTCGCGGTCCTCCCCGTCGGAGAGCAGCGAGCGCACGGGCAGGTTGCCCTTCTTGAGCCGGCGCAGCATCAGGCTCGGGATGGCCACGTTGATCGCCGTCTCGACGTGCGACGACTCGTACAGCTCCTGGGCCCGGCAGTCCATCACCAGCAGGCCGTCCCTGCGCGTCTCCAGCTGCTCCCGGAGCCAGCCCACGGTCTTGCTGATCGCCATAACCGAGTCGAGCTGGATGACGGGTTTCAGCTTGTCGAGCATTTATAAGCAGGAGTGAGAAACGCCGGGTTTGAAGGGGGAAATAACAGGGAAGTTCAGTGGTAAAAAAAGAAGAAAAATCTTTTTTTTTTTTTTTTTTTGGTCCAAACCGCTGTCTAATGGAATAAATGAATGTGATGTAAAAAGGAAAAAGTTTAAAAGAATAATAATATTCTCTCCACGCAGATATCCCTGCGTGCCTCTTGCGGAAAACGATCAGTCCGTCTTTCCCGACTGCGGGTTGTCTTCAGTGGCGCTCATTCATGCATCAGCCTGGAGAGCCCGAGTTATTTCTCAATGACTCACAGCGGCCCTGCAGCGAGCCCGACGCTTCCTCTGCGCTTATATAAGTCCACCGTCCCGGGCGCAGCAGCTTCTTTCTCTGCCGAGATCCAGTCTGAAACTGCGGTTGATGGAGGAGCTGTGAGCAAACGGTCAGCTCCAAGTCGCTTGGCGGATGCGGCTCGTTTTCCTTCCTTCCTTTCTCCTCTGCTGCTGCCTCAGCTCGGTGTGAATCGACTCCGCTCACACTCCGGGGCTGACTGAGCTCTATCTGCGGCGCCGGGCTGCTGAATGGCTACATACGCCAAGCGTCCTCATTGGATACGCTGCGCCGGCCGACCAATCGGAGGAGGCTCAGCAGCGGTCGCCTTGGAAACGGGGGCCGGATGGAGCGGCCCGGTGTTGATGAATTGTTAATGAGTTTGTCATTCACAAAAACGGAGAGGAATTTCGGCTCCGGATGGAGCGAGTACAAACAAGCAGCAGAACTGCAGGGAGGAAGGAGGGAGAGGGGAGAGGGAGAGGGGGGAGAGGCCCGAGTTTGGAGCGAGAAGAGGAAGAAAGACTACAAAATACTGCGGTCATTATAGTGGTAATGCAGGACTACAGCCTTACCCCGAAGAATCTGATTTTTTTTTTCAGGGTTAACCAGACAGGTACAAAATAAATAAATAAATAAATTTAAATACGTTTTTTTGTTTGTTTGTTTGTTTGTTTGTTTTTTACAATTTTCACTTTCTGTTTCACTGCATCCATTTGCTAAAATAAAAACAGTTCATATTCTTTCTTCACCATCTTGACAGAAAAAAAAAACAGAAATGTAGAAATTTTTGCAAATTTATTATAAAAGAAGAACTGAAATATCACAGACCCAAAATTGCTACAGCTGTACAGATCATGAACAGGTTTAAAAACAAAACATCAATCTGATTATCAGCAAGTGAGACCAGCTCTATAAAAGCTTGACTTGGGCAGATTGTTTGGTTATAATGGCGAAGTTTCAGAAAGAGCAGAAGTTTCTTAAAGAGACAGAGGCCCAATGTTGTTTAAGTCATATTTGATATATACAGCATTTTTTAACAAAGGAAGTTAACTCAAAACATACTTGATTACTATCAAATAACTATATTAACTTGGAAAATACATATACTGTCTCTTTAAGGAAATCTGTCCAACAGCTGAGCCATGACTCAAACAGTACAATTATCTCAAAATCAGCAGAAAATTCCCAACAAAATGGCTGTAAAAGAATCTAGATGCATTTACAATGCTATAGAGGACTTCAGACCCGTTTAAACATGAACAGTCCAAATCTCAATGAACTGAAACAATGTTAGAAAGAGTTGGCAAAAACTTTCCATGACAATGTGAGAGACTCACAAATCCATATACACAAACCCAAAAAGATCAATTCAAGTAAGCGGCTAAAGGTGTCTAGATGTGACACAATCGATAGGTGTGCTTACCTTTTTTTCCCCATTTTACATACATATTTCCATTTTAGCTTTGTATGGCAATGTGTGAGTGTGGAAAATGAAGCAAACAAACAGTTGAGGGACAAAATAAAGAATGAAGAAAAGCAATCACCTGTACTGTCAGGTTTTTCAGTGACAGCTACAAAACCAAAAAAGTTGGACAAAATATGAACTAAGAGGCCAATTCTAAATGTTAAAAGTCTAAAACCAGCTCTGCCGTATCCAGACACATTCAACAGCTTCTGAACTCAGGTGTGACTGCTGTGTTGTGCATCCCGGCTGGAGGCTTAGCCGTTCATTAGCATACGAAGTGTGCAGCGGCTCCAGAGTTAACATTGGCCTCTGGCCCCCCTCTCGTCGCCCCGCCACCTCCATCTCCTCAGGCATGACAGAAGTCGCTCTGAATGAAACCAAGCTGCTTCTATTCACCTTCAAATGAATTCAGCCCCCATGGCTCCCGCTCACGCTCTGCCTTTCAGTCTCATCTCTACCTTCTCCCTCCTCCCTGCCGCTCACCCTTTTCTTCTACGTCTGCCCGTCTTCTTTTGCCCTCTGCCCCCTCTTTCTCGTCCTCTTTCATCCTTTGTTTCTCACCTCCACACCCTCACCACCTCCTGCCCTCTGGGCCTCTGCTAAGAAATCTGGTGCCTGAAAATTCACCATGGAAATCTGATGCTGTCCAAATACAACACCTGCCACATTGCATAGATCACTAGCTGCGTTTACCTTAAGCCATAAAATTGCGCAAATTGAAAAATGCAAATTTTGAAAAATCTAGTTTTTACACTAGGATGAGGTGCGTTCTTTTTTGGGCCATATAAAAATAGATATATTTCACAAAACTGCAACGGAAACACTTTTTTTGCATCACGTGAGTCATGTGATCAACAGCCGGATGTTACTACTGGTGAAAACGACAAAGAAGACGACAGGAAGTAGTTGGAGGATGATGGATTGTTTTTGAGGGGGTTTTTTATGGCTCCACCAGAGCTCCCACAGCATCACACAGTTCATAAAAAGTTGTGTTTCATTCCAACATGTTGAATCCATCGCTCTTCTGTAAAGTCGTTGACTACAATTTCCCCATAACTCTGCATACAAAAACGAACCGGTCTGCCTCTGAATGCTTGGTGCTGACCGTGAAGAAATTTGTTCCCATCAGGGGATGTTTTGAATCTGCTATGACAACTGATGACTCAGAGCTTGTTTGTTTATTTTCTTTAGGGAAGTCTGGTTATGTGGCTCTGAGAAACATTCCCCATCAGCATGAGGTTAATCAGAGTTATTGTGGATAATATCATTTTATATATTTCATGAGAATCATTGGGAGCAGAGGATAATAAAAAGTCTTCCATTATCTGGTAGCAACTCAGTATTACCGTGTGCTTTTGACTGTTGATACATTTTTTTGGAAAAGGCAAAACAAAAAATCACACGTCGTGTTCCGTCTATATGGTGCTGCGACGGTAATAGTTAAAAAATCTTTGCTCAGCGGTTTTAACAAAGCTCGTCCATTTTCTCCGTGTACTTTTTGGCACATTGTTCTGCTTCCTGCGAACTCCCAACGTCTCTTACCCCACGCCGCCCCCACCCCTCGTCGCAGCACCAGCTGTGAAACAACTTGTCCAGAACAAAATCTCAAGCTGTGAAAGGAATGTGTGAAGAGCAGCTGAAAGAGTTCAAACCAAACATTTCCACCAATGTTCCCTAAACATTTCCTAAACTGATGTGAAGATCAGTTGTTTTTACATCAAGGTTGTATGAAATATTGGTGGGTAACTCGATTGGTCCTTATACCTTTGTGCTGTACTCTAAACTGAATTTATGATGTGAAGTCATACATTTAAAGGAATTCGTTTAGATTTTTTGTCATACAATGAAAGCCGTGCATCACTAGCTGCATTTCCATTATAAGTGTGCGCAAAACTTTGTCAATATTTCACTCAATATCGACAAAAAGAATCGGAAAATAATTCTCAATTGCTTTGTTTCCATTAAATGAGACACATAATTAAAATCGCTCATGAATAAGTTTAATAAATATGCCGCACCATACTCCTCCTACCACTGTTGTCTTCTTTGTCTTTTAATGTTATTTTTTTAAATTTCGTTGTGCTTTCTTCCACATACACAGTAAAGGAATTGATTCTGAGTTGCTTTATGTTTGGACATTGCCTTAATTCCACAGTCAGACTGTTCCATAGTTCCACACCACATCCTGAATCGCAAAAACTTCTTCATGTGGCTCTCTGTTCTTACAAGCTATGAATTTGCATTTCCCTATGAGATTATACAGTCCTTCTCTCAACAGATTCTTCATACAACTTTTTTTCCAGTTCCTATTTATGCACTACTTTGTGTTGGTTCATCACAGAAAATCCCAATAAACTTCATTGAGGGTTGTGGTCGAAATGCGACAAAAGTTGAAGTTAACAAATCTCTGCTGTTGTCATATGTTGTAGCCTCATATGAAGACCGTCTCTCTTTTAGTCCATCTTTTTCCATCACTGATCTGCCCCACACTTTACCCACAAAGAGCCCTTTGACCCCCCCCCCACCCTCTTCTGTCCTTGCTTCCTTGCTACCAGCTGCTCATTTCAGATGGGAAAAGCCTTTGTCCTCAAACAAAGACTCCTAAACATGCACTAATCACGATCTGGAGCGAGGCCTTCCAGTGGAAGTGTGTGCGTGTGTGTGTGTCTGTGTCATGATGCACATGACACACACTCAGGAAGTGGATGTGGCTTCTCATGGTGTTCCTCGTCTGAGACAGACAGAGGCGGACAATGAAAGAGCGTCTGGATACGTGGACAGGTTTCAAAACACTAAAAGTCAGACACACGATGCACAGGAAGTCTGTGTTTGCACTTGAAAGAGGAACTAGGTATTAAATGTACTTGCAAGTCAAAAGAAGAAGGAAAAGCGATGGCGCAACACCCGTGGTAAAGGCGCCAGGCAGAACCTGAGCCGGCTTTTTGGAAAAGTCGTTTGGATCTGCAGGAACAATAAGCGCACTCATAGACCGAAGCACCGAATCAGAGTAACGAGAACATGACTGACCACTGCTTCAAACTAATGACAGTTCAAGCTTTGAGTTTCCTTTTTACATCTTAAACATTCTCACATCAATTTTGTGTAAAAAGTACAGACGTGATGCAGTTTAAGACCTGGACTGTATTCACAGGCTGTCCTAACCCTAACAACCACTACCTGGCCGCCATGCTTTCTTCCTAATCCTAAAAAAGAAGGTTTGGACTCACATGTGGCACCAGATCTTAGGATGATGAACGCTTTGCCGTCAAGCTATCAAATCAGCTATCAAGCTGATTTGATATCACCTAATTCAAGCCTCCTGATTCAAGATTAGGAGTCTTGAATTAGGCCGTACGTCTGAATTAAAATGATCCTACATAGTAGGGGAGACTAAAATCCCTTCACTGTGATGTAAAGAGACTCTGTCGGTGGCAGCTGCTCTGCTGAGGCTGGTACAGTTGTTAGTTATAAGAGGTGATTACTTTTTCACATCGGCCCAGCAGCTTTGGATAGCTTCTTCATGATATAAATAAATTCATAAAGTCCAAACTTCTATGTGTTTGCTCAGATTAGCTTTGTTTGGAAATCTTAACTTTTAGTTTGATTTAAAAAAAAATATCCCAAACACATCCATCAGGGGAAAACACTTTTTTATGCCACTGTATGCTTAGGTAATGAATTCATTCATCATATTCATGTACAGGAATACATCATATTTGTGTAAATACTTACAATATTGCAGTATTGTAAGCATACATAGAATCAAATTACCTAAAGAAGCACTACCATGATCTCACTTTTAAAGGGACAGTATGTGTTTTTCAGGCACATCATGCCATTATATAGCATAATCAAATAGCTATGTTACCTTCAGTTGTTATGAAAATGCTGTATACGTCAAATATGACTTTAAAGAAATTTGACTTCATAATTTAGTGAAATTGGGGCTTTGTCTCTTTAAGAAACTCCTGCTCTTCCTGAAACTCCGTATTCAAGAAGTCATCACAACATGGCTCCTCTATAAACCCCTTAGCAATGCTTTAACAAGTGTTGCGCTGAAAAGTAGCTCATATAATGAGCTCAGCAGATGTGCAGTTCATTCAGGTGTTTGCCAATTGATGCTGACGAGCTCCTTCAGAAGTTCGGAAGCGTGGAAACTGGAGCTCCGAGAAGGAGTTACGTCTCGAAGCCGGTGCTAGGTCCACCGAAGCGTTTTGGACAGTTGAATGGTTGCCATGGAGATTAAAGGAATTGCCAAACATGCATGAAAGAAAGAAGGTAACACTGCAGGTTTTCAAAAATGTCAATTCTATATAACACTGCCCCTTTAAGCTTTTATAGGAGACAAGGAGACAGATTGAGAGAAATTATTTAAAGTCTTGAATCAGCAGGGACAAAGCAGAAGCAGCTTCTAGATAACAAGAGCATGGATCCTTCTTTATCACATCGATTTTATCTGGACTGGGCACTGCAGCAACACACACTCAGCAGCACCGGTCAGTGACGGCTCATTCCTTGGCCTCCGATTCTCGTTTGGAGGTCAGCGCACAGACACGTGCAGAAACAGGAAGCAGAATGTCCATGTTGGGGTTGTTGTACCGTGAACTTACAAATAGCGCTAATTGGGAGGGGAAGGACAGCTTACACATACACGTGTAAGCTCTCATTTCCAGGGAGCCTCCTTCAAGTTTGTTTCGTGACAACACCAGACACACACACACACACAAAAACCAGACTCGGCTCTGTAGAGACAATGGCGGCTCCAGTATTATCACGTCCATCGCTTTGTCTCTGCTCTGGATCTGCTCACTGTGAGCCTGCCACCGTATCTGTGTGTGTGGGAGACCTGGAGCAGACAGGAGGGGTCAGGGCCCGCTGCGACGACTCACTCAGCTTCATTAAAGCGCCACACAGGCATTCTTTATCTGTGTGACACCCACTAAGACGACTTCCCCTTCCTCACAGGGTGTCCACTTTCCTCCAACAAACACACACACACACACACACACACACACACACACACAGGTCTCTGTTCATACTCTTTTAAGTATGTTTAACTCTCAGGATGTCATTGTTAGACAAACACCTGGTTATCTGAAAAGTCCTCCTTGATGGGTCTGTTGCAATCATTGGTCAAGAGGCAGGGAACACACTCGACTGGTCTCCAGTCTATCATATGTAACACTGAGACACACAGGACCAGCAACCAGCAACACACACACAGACCCAAGGACAATTTAAAGTATTCAATTAAGAGTCAAGTTTTTGGACTGGGGGAAGAAGCCGGAGCATCCAGAGAAAACCCTCCCAGGCATGGGGAGAATTTGCAAACACCATATGTGAAAACACCATGTCAGGATTCAAAGTCAAACCTTCTTGTTGCAAGACAGTAGTCTCAACTGCATTCCTTGAGGGCCAGAGTCCTGCAACTTTTAGATGTGTTCCTTGTCCTACACACTTGAATTTATTGGTGAAACTGCCTCACTAGCATGCAATCAACCTTTACAGAGCTCTGCTAATGAGAGCGTATTAGAACCAGGTGTGTTGAAGCAGAGAGACATCTAAAAGGTGCAGGACAATCGGACCTTGAAGAATGCAGTTTGGGACCCCAGCAGCAAGACAACGTCATCACATCTCTGTGTCTTTGAAAGAGAAATGGATTGAAATACAGCCAAAGATAAAAATAACATCATTTTAAGTGTTAAACAACAGTTACTGATAGATATAGATAACGTGTGCATTTTGTGATTGGGCGAAAGGTTAGAACATCCTACTCCCTAGAAACCCTTTTGTTTAAAATAACTTCAGAGAGGTGTTTTCTTGTAGATAAGATGGCAAGTTGGAAATGTATCACTTCCTGGTCAAACCTTGAGATCCAAACCTTTTTACCAATTGCGGCAGAAGAGCATGTTCCCACATTCCCTCCCATGTTCCTGTTCATATTCAGTCATATTCAATGAGGATCACATGCCCAATGCAGACACAACCAGTGTGGCTAGAATCAAACCAGACATTAACCAGCTAGAATGGGACTTGACAGTGAAGAAGGGACTTTAGCCTGCTGGATGTTTGGCCATTCCTCTCTTTGGAATTTAGAGGCAACAAAAAATATCCTCCTGGAAGATAACATTGGGTAACAAAAAAAATATTTTTTGGAAGTTGTTTATGTTTTTTCAACTGAATAAGGATTTATTTGCACCGCTGAATCCAAACATGACATCCATTTTTTTCAATCAGGTTTTTATTCTAATTTGCTTTATAGAAATCTGATCTTCAGACTAAATCAATGACATTTTTGTAACGTTATCAGTTCATTTCCGTCAATATTTCTCATCCAAAAAAGGTTTTAGGACAAAAAACAAGTTTTCTAACAAAGTGTATTAAATGTCTCAAACATGGATTCCTGTATATTGTATAATAAACACTGATAAGGGTAAGTACATGTGAATTGAACATTTCGTCTTCATTGTGTAAAATTCTCCGTCTCTTTTCTGTCCTCCTGCTCGTCAATCATTGATCAGATTCTCAGGAAGCCGATCCAGATGTGAGAACAAGTCATGCATTTTGATGCTCATGTTGCTCAGAGAGTTGATCTGATTGAGCAAAACCAGTGTGATTTTTTAATTCAACACAACAAAAGAGTTGAAAGATCCCAGACATGTTTTTTGGCCATTGACCAGTGCCTTTATTATGAATAAATACAGCTCAATCAGATTTCTGTGGATCAGACTTCTCTGCATATTAGATGCACAGCTTCTTTTAAGGTTCTGTGTGTCTCTGGTCAGTCCAACATTCTCTTCTCCAACTGACTCTGCATCTACCAGGACACAGAAGACAGAGTTAATGTCTGAGAGTAAAGTGGTGTAAAACAAAAAAAGTGGATCAGACAATATAAGTTAGCCAAACCAAAACTGCTTTACATCTCTTGTTACTACAAGAAAAGTCATTTCCTTTTTGAATAATTAAGGGCTTTACTTTAAACTGCCCCAAAAACAAACATTCACAACTGTTTAGAGGTTAACAAAGTAGCGTTTTCACAAATATGTTACAGAGACTGTTGTTTGACAGGCAACAGGTAGCAACACCAACAACAATCCTCTGCGTGTTTTGGTAACAGAGGCGTGTCGACCCGTCACTCAGTGTTGTTATAAAACAGAATCGGATGTTTAGAATATGAACAATGATCATCCTGAGTTACATAACACCATTAGCAGGCCGCCTTGGAAAAGTCTGAGAAAAGCTTTTACTGCATTGAGTGCTGATCAACAGGTCCAAAAAGACAACTTGAATACCTGCAGTTAAGAATATTTTCCACAGGACGTTTAGAGGCTGCATCCCGTTTGAAACTATGTTTTCTGCAAACTGGTGAATAACTAATAAGCAGAGGAGGTAAATGTTACAGTGTTTAGCCTCCGAACGAAGCAGACAGAGAATTCCTGCTGTCTTGCACTTTCAAATTCCAAGGCGAGTGAAAACAGGAAGTGCCACACTGATGGGCGTCCTTAGAGAGCAGCTCTGCAAACAAACAGAAGCACATGAGTCCGAGCCTGAAGAAAACAGGAAACGCTGGTGGAGAGGACGTGGATGGAGACAGTTACACAATGATGGGGGCCCCATCGCTGTGCCTTAGTGTTGTTAGTATTTCCATTCATTTCTGCTAGGATATATTTACTCTGCACAGCTACAGCAACCAGGACTGTAGCAATAAAAAAAATTTGCTGCACAAAAACTTAAGTTATCGCGATAAATGATAATATTGTTGTTTCAAAACCATTTTCAAGTAATGTACTGGTAATGGTATAATAACGCAGGATCACATTCTGAAAGATTAATGAACTTTCAATTCCAATGTGCATTTAACACTGGAACTGGAAGACATCTTGAATATTCAAAATAAATACAAAAAAACAACATAAACAATAACAACAGATAAAATGAGTAATGAAGTCTCATTAACAAAATTGTCTTTAAAAACAGGGACTGGTTGAGGCCAATAAACCACCTTGAAGAATTTTATCATCCAGGTTTTGGTAGAAAGAGAGAGAAAAGAGAACAATGATAAATCATGAAAAGTAAATTATTGAGTTTGCTTTAATTTATTATGCAATTATTTGATTAATTGGTTAACTATTGAACTAAAAACATTTGGATCTTTAATGATGTACAAGCTTAATTTAAAAAAAAGTAGTTGAAATTAAAAAAAGAGAACATTTTGGCAAAAAGTTTGGACACTTTTGCACATTGTCTTGTGGATGCAGAGTGAAGGAAATGAAGCGAAGGGGGAAAATTGGAGCATTCTGCAGCACAAACAATGTTCAACAGCAGTGTGAGGTCATTGTATTAGTCTCTAGGCTTCCTAAAAAACATTCAGAAAGACATAAACACAGAAACACTGTTGCTGAAGGGCTTGTCTCTCAAATCCCAAGAGCGCCAAAACATCCTCCCTGTAAGTTCCGACATACTGACAGGATTGTATTGGTGTTTTTATGACTTCCTGTTTGTGTGTTTGGAATGAGCAAAATTCTCCTCAAACAGAAGGTTGAAGTCTCATTAAACCCAACTGGTTCTGGTAAATATACTCCTGATCTTCCGCTCACTATGTAATCGCCTTTTAATTTCTACTGAAACACCGAGATGTTTCCAAAAGATGGACAGTTTGTTGTCGATCAAACCCACTTGCGAATTTTCTTGCTGTAAAAGCCATGAGAACAAACATTCAGCTCCTTAACATGGCAGTAATCTGTTCTGCTTGAAAACCCCCAACGAGGAAAGTAGTTCAGACGTGAATGTTCAGGCACGACCCTTTTACTCAGCTGCAGCTGTTTCGCCAACAGAGACATGCAGCCACCCATATTTAGGGTCTGGAGCTCCCCATGCGAGGAGGGCTGAAGAATTAAAGGAATGTGGTAAAGCACTGGGAAAGGAAAGAGGCCCAGAAGCATCATGGGTAATGACACCCCTCTTCCAGGGGCCGGAGATGATGGGATATCAAGCAGGATGAGGGTAATTATGTGGTTGTTTGTTGGAGATTTGCTGGCTGGTGTGTGAAGCGTGGAGGCCACCCTTTTGTAATTAAGCCACTATTGCAGTTATTACTATCGGCATCTGGTTGCTGGCATAAACCACAAGGCGCAAACTTCTATGAACTCTGGGTAGAGATAAAAGCTGGTGCGTGTGTGGATGAATTCGTACAGAAATCTGCCTCGCAGATAACAGCCAATGTTATCTGCGAGGTTAACATTGGCTGTTAACCTCACAGCCAGGTCGATTGGTACCGACCTGGCTGGTACCAATCGAAAAGGACCAAGAGAACTCAACCCTAACGCCTGATTTGGGGCACTAGTGGAACATTAGTTTGGAGAAGAAGACTTTTAGTGAAAAGTTTTCAATGCTGGCTTTCACCAGAGATATTCTCAGGTCCTCCGAGCGCTGCCCAATCAGATCAGATCAGCCTGAAGGACTCACCTCAGTCCATGAGAGAGTGGTCCTTCTGACTGATCAGTCTCCTCATAACTCACCTGTTTGCACATCCTTTGTATAGACCAGCAGACTATAGCTGTGTTTCTATTACAAATGCATTCAAATCTTTGTCGTTATTCTGCCGATGTTGAAAAAATGCAGCTACGCAATCACTGCGCTTCCCTTAAATAAGAAATAAAATCTAAATCGTTTTTTCACGTGATCAGTCATTAAAAGTGATGGATGTAAATAGTTACATGACATATATTCATAATTTAG
This sequence comes from Girardinus metallicus, assembly GCA_903067095.1. Lineage (NCBI taxonomy): Eukaryota > Metazoa > Chordata > Actinopteri > Cyprinodontiformes > Poeciliidae > Girardinus > Girardinus metallicus. Next base: position 28,209 of record CAEGAE010004009.1, read on the forward strand.
ACATCATCTATCAGCCAATTGGAGAAGACTTTGACCTCTAATTCAGCCTTTGGAGCAACAAGCCCCGCCTACTTGTTAGAGGCTACATATGCAGCATTTTGGGAAATTTTAGTTAGTGATTTTACAGAAGAACTATGAATTCAACATGTTGGAATAAAACATAATTTTTTATGAACTGTGTGATGCTGTGAGAGCTCTGGTGGAGTCAACTGGACATTGTCTGAAAAAAAAATAGCAAAAGCACTCCATCATCCTCCTTCCTACCACTTCCGATCATCTTCTTTGATGTTTTCTTTCTAGTAGTAACACCCGGCTATTGACCACGTGACTCGTATGATGTCAAAAAAGTGTTTTCATAGCAGTTTTGCAAAATACATCTATTTCCATAAGGCTGAAAATCCACGGCATCCTAGCGCAAAAAACTTTTTATTAAAGAAGCTGTTTTCAAAATTGGTGTGTTCCATTAAGCAAATTTATTTTTGGAAGCTAACAAAAACACAAAACCTTATAATTATACAAATTGAAAACAGATTTATTTGGTAACTTCTGTCTGAATTCTGGTTCCTGGAAGTCATCCTGAGTGTCTACTTGTCCTAGTTTATGTTTTCATCTCTCTTTGCTCTGCAAACAGAGGCTATATCTCTCTAGTGTGCTTGACATGGATCTGCGGAGTATTTCTAGTACTCTCCAAATGTTAGGAAAAGGTTAAGGATTTGCTCTGTACACCAAAACAAGAACTGCCTGCATTGGGTTTAACCCCGGCAGCCCTGGCGTAGGGCAGCTACGGACCACCCAGGTTGTCACTCAGTCGCACAGAAACACACAGTGGTCCACTATTGTTCTGACGTCTGGAGTCAGTCCAGGAGAACAAGACTGTCAGCACAAGGGACAACCTTTGACCGACTGAGCGGAGGGGAAGAAATGAAGTTCAAGGGATTCAGACGGCACAAAGCGAGAAGTCTTCCACCCTCCTAAAAGCGAACAATGAGCGTGCTTTTAAAGAGAGTGGTTAATTAGCTTCAGCAAAGCCAACGGCTGGTTTCCGTTTAGCTGTTCCAACGCCGGGATCAGTCACTCCAGCCAACCTTTGGAACAACCTGGTGAAGGAAATCCTGTTATAAACCACTGCATGTCCTCTAACACCCTCTTTTATGAGCTGGCAGTTTAATCATAAACCTTTTTATTAGTGCATTCCAAACAAAGTGGAACTCTGTGGTTGGAATTCATTCATGGTTTTGAAATTGCCTGTGGCTGCACAAAAGCCTCTGTAATCTTTAACATGAAGAGCCAAATGAGTTTTATTATTGAACCAGACAACTCAGCGAAGTACTGGTTTCTGTATAAAACATGGTCAAGGCTATCCTTTGGCGAATAAATATTAATGTCTATTGATTAATGAATGTATGTATTTGACAACATTTGTTAATCATTGGGAGGTTTTGTTTCTGTTCTTAAAAGTAGATGTTACAAAGATCAGAACAATGACATCACTGCCATATGTTAGTGGGTCCCTCTCTTACTGCATCAGAGGAGCTGAACTCAGCTCTCATTGAGCTCTCAAATATTGCATCATTTTGTTGGCAATTACTCACGCCTCCCCTTCATCACACCAGGCCCAGGTGGAACCATTTCCACAGAGAGCTGTGCAAAGTGTTGTGTGATTGGTCAGACGTTTGTCACCGTTTTTTTATGCTGAAATGTTCTTAGACAGAAACGTCGACATCTCTCCTGAACTGGTCCACTGTCCGGTTTTTGCGGAAGACATGTATACTTTTGAGGAGTGTTTGTCTGAGGAATTTGTACGGTTCTTCACTGAATAACTACAGGGACTTCAACAGTTAGTTGAAGTTCTTATTAATTACAGAGCAACGGTGAATTGATGATTCACTGTTGTTGAATCATCAATTCAATAACAGTGTATAAACACAAAGGACTGCTTGGACGTTACATTTCATGGGCTATATTTCCATTCATTCAAAGGCAAATCATTGGCCATTTGACCAAAATGCCAAAGCTTAGCATAGCGAAGGAAATGTGTGTTAATAGTAATTTAATACCGTCATCACAATATTCAACAATAATATACTCATGTCATAAAATGCATCGTAGTTTCTCCATGATGCAGACATCTTTGTCTTCTTCGTCTAACAGAGGAGCAGCAGTAATGGATTCATTCATGGAGTTAATGCTTGCTTCTGTTGGAATACATTTTTAGCCACTGATGTATGTCACTGCTCAGCCAGCTGTTTGATTCAGAAGAAAATGTCCTTCATCTAACCAGGTCACCTATTTTTATTTATTTTTTGCTGTACAGTCGCACTCTCATGCTTTTGGCTCCTTTTATAACGTCCTAAATGTTTATTGACATGGTAAGGATGTACACTAAAGTAAAAATACTAAGGGAGTTTAAATAATATCCAAAGCTCAATGGACTGACTTCAGCCTGTTTCCATAACAACCACTTTACAATATCTAAATGCCTACCAGTTGATTGTAAGGCATATCAGAGAAAGGTTAAAAGAATTTGCTGAACACTACTGGGCCTCTGGATTGGTCAGATGAGCATAAAATTACCTTTTTGACAACAAACATTCCTGATGGGCCTGGAATGAATTAAAAGATGAAGTAGACGTGTCTTGCTTCACCAGACACAAAAACAACTTTCTCCAATGGCGATTTCAGTCTGTAGATTTCAAAAGAAATCCTATTGAGGAGTAAAACATGAGAGGACACAGCACTCAGGAGAACTGTCCCTGCTGCAGAGGGACTATTGCAGCTGACAAAAAAAAAGTATGCCTTTATTTCTTATCGTCTTCAATGTAGAGCCTTTAAAACCTCAAAATAAAATCTGAATATTTTTCTAGAAAACTCTGGTGCTGAGACTTAAGTTTCAGTTATGATACTTTCCAGATAGTCAATTTCTACATATTTATAGGTTCTCAGCCATCCAGGACATGAACAAACAAAACAACGACAAAAAAAAATTTAAGTTTAAAGCAACTTAAGTTATAATTTAAATAACACATAACTTGTATAGAGAAACACTGCAATAAATCAATATTTATGGGGCATTTTATTAAGTAGAGTTACTCATTAAAACTCGTCTTTTGTCAGAGCCTTAAATATTTGTAAGATCTGACCTACAAAAGTGTCACTGTATTTCAAATTCTGATATCTATATATTGGCATTTGAATCTTAGTTTGGCTTCCACAGGTCTCAACAGGTTATTTACTGGGAAAAACACATTTGATATGCATTGCTACATACTAGTCATTTTTGGTGGTGCAGCTTGAACACAATAAAAAAATTAATTTAAACCACATTTTACGTTACATTTGACTATAACTTCGCTGGCCACTTATAACTATAACTTTCCCTGTTTGTGGTCCCCCTCAATAATGAGATGGGATTTACACCATTGGTTCAACACCCTGCTACTTCCTCAGCATGCCAATGTTCTGCAGAGGCCTTCTGATGAGCCAATATTTGATTTCGCTGTGTTGAACCAGGAAGAAAACTAGAACATTCAGGAGACTGGCTCTTACAAATACCATTACATCTCCAGAAATTAGGATATTTCTGGAGAAAATATTTCATTTCCCTGCAAAGAATGATCAAAGATCCTTTGTATTCCAGTTTTGTCAAATGTTACTATAGTAGTGCATAGTGTAAGGGCGCCAGCAATGCCTAGTGGCATAGGGAATTAAAACAAACAAACTAAAATCCCCCCCAAAACATGTGATTCCTTCTTTCATTGTAGCGGTTAGTCCAAAAACTGATGCTATTATTCATTCCTATGTTATTTTCACCTGTTTTTCAAGGTCTTAAATTGAAATTTTGGTGACTTTCATCAAATCCCCTTCTTGTCACTTTCATTAGTTAAACTCTCCCCCAGCGAATGTATGCCGTGTTTAAATCCACGGCCAGATTTTCCTTCAGCTCTTCAGCGGCTGTGACACTGACACACTGTGACAGTGAGCAGACTGTGCCAGGCCGCGGTACTAAGAGTCGCCGGCCGCGAGCCAACTGCCTGAGATGCAGCGATTATCACCGTCACCGCCCCGCAACCTGCACCGCCAACTGCCACCGCACTCGTCCACATCCCATATGATGGAGCGACAGCAGGACGCGCGAAAAATATGTTCCGCAAGCATTCCATGAGGGACATTGGAAATATTTACTGAGCTCTTGTCAGCTTCATATTAAACATTTAAAGTGAAAAACGTCTATATGCGACTATCAATAGCTGCGCTTTCAGCACAAATGGTCGCAAATCCTGGCCTATATTCTGCTAATGGCAGAATTTCACAATTGTAGTGTTTCTATTAAATAAGAAATGAAATTCACATGTGAATAACCTTGTTCACTCAATAAGTCACTAAAAACCATGGCAGCCACATATGTAAACAGATATATTTGTAATTCAGCAATGGCATTAGCGCTCATGGTCTATCAGCCTCAGAGGAGACGTATGGGAGCAGCTGCGCTTTGCGGTGATTTTACAGAAGAGTTGTGGATTCAACATGTTGGGATGAAACAACTTTTTATGAACTGTGTTTTGCTGTGAGAGCTCTGGTGGAATCAGATCGACATTGTCTGAAAAAACAAAAACAAACCATCATCCTGCTATCACTTCCTGTCACCTTCTTCAATGTTTTCGGCAGTGATGACGTCTGGCTGTTGATCACGTGACTGCTATGTTGCATAAAAGTGTTTACATTGCAATTTTCGATACAGCTGAAAAAACTCATTCCAGCACAAAAACTTTTTATCGAAAAACCGTCTTTTTTTTATAGAAATCGGTTTGTCACTTGTTTTTTTCTTTTTTGTTTGTTCGTGTTCTTTTAATTGCTCCACATACTGATGATGTCATTCATATCGCCATCTTTGCTCGTACACTCTCAAGCACATATGGTTAATAGTACTCATTCTTTAAAACACAATACTTTATTTTTATTTCTTTCATTAATGTAATGTACCACACCAGGCATTTTCTACTTTGATATTAAATACATTTCTATTAAATAAAAAAAAAGAAGAAATTGGCTTGTTTCCATTAAGCAAATACATTTTCAATTTGCTCAATTTTATGGCTAATGGAAGCGCAGCTAGAGACATCACAGGAGCTAATCAGAGTTGGTCTTGTCAGTGAATCCCTCCCACCTCAATCCCCATTCTCTGACCTTCTCGACCTTCCTTATTTCTATCTGCTCAACCCCCCCCCCACTATCCGTCTATCTGTAGCCTTGGTCAACATTTCCTGGCTTCTACAATCCAATCATCCCTGCAGAGGGCCAGGTGCCAATGGGTCTCGTGCCTGGCTGCACAGCCTTAGTCGCACTAATGCCGCTTAAGCACAAAGCTCTTGGGGTGCGGAAGGCTCAGTGCTGACAGTATCTTCCACTGAAGATCAGACGTTACCATCACACAGACAGATGCCTAGAAGGCAGCAGAAGACTAATACGTCAGGATGGATTGGAGAAGTGTTGCAGGGGTTTATGTCCAATAACAAGTTCTTATAAGTTTAAGAGTTTAGATGGAGATTCACATCTCATTGTTTATTTCTATTTGGAAAATACAGTGGTTACCTTTGAATAAAAAAAATTGAGAGTGCTGGTCTGTTTTGAATCCAACAGTCACAAGTAGGTGGTGTTGACTCATGGGGGTCTGACCTCTGTGTACTTCTCCAGGATGCTGTTTACCAGTGATTGTTAGGAGGCATGTAGTTTGTATGGTGATCTCAGCAGAGACGCATTTTCACCAGGTGTTTGCTAAATGCTACTGCCACTAGTCAGGCGGAGCTGTGTGAGGCAGAGATTGAGGCATCCCAGAGATTCAAGGATTTACCAAACATGCAAGAATGAGTCAAAGCAACACTAAGGCTACGCTTTTGATGAAGGAACGACACGTGACATAAATCCCCAAAAACGTAGATTTTGCATAACACCACCCCTTTAAGATGGAGCACTTGGGGTACAGTATTCACTTAATGCAGCAACAACTGAAAGAAAAAGTGACCTCGCTCGTGTTTATTAGAAGCAAAAGGATTGATCTCTTTATTTTGTCTTTTACATTTTTGCCTTCCAAAAACAGCCCATCGCTAACTTGACTGGCTGTTATCATCTCATGAGTTTTATGTGAACCACCTGTTGTGTAACTTCCATCGAAAATACGGAGTTTGTAGTGTATAATGTGAAAAATTCACTTCCTGCCTTCGTGGCGCCCGAGTATGACTTAGCCAAAACAAAAGCCCTCCTTCCCATTTCCCATCCTTTCTGTTCAGGAAGCTTGGCGACAGCGTCTTGGGGCTACAACCTGTTTAGCTAACAAGTCCTCCACTACATCAAAGGCAAGAACAACACCTGGTTTATGCTGAAGTTTCCTCGATCCATCCCTTCTCGACTCTTTAGTTTACAGCACAGGAGCCTTTTTATCTGCTTTAATACGTCCAACTTTTTAAGTTGGAGCTCCATTCTCTGTTTTTTGAAGCAGAGGAGTTTCACTTTGTGAACTGCTACTCACTTTAACATGTTGCTGAAGGTTTTTATTGCAATATTCTAATTTCTGGAGATGTACTGGTATTCGTAGAAACTACAGAAACTTTAAAACACAAACATAGCTGTACCACTTTGCGTTATATATTAGACCAAAGACAGACGCTAGTGAGAAGACCAAAGTAACATGGAAAACAGATATTTTTGTTGTCACATGGTTTAGTGAATAGCAGAGGGAGAAAATAGCTGCCTTAAAACTCAGAAATGAAGAAGTGAAATCCAGTCCAGGGATTCCCCTCCTTTAGACACGGTATTGATGGATACCCGAGCGGATGGAAACCGTTTTCTCTATCAGTCGCTGATTGATCTCTGTTCTAGGGATTTCTTTCATGTGGAGAACAAAGGGCTCCTGTTGGGTTACACAGGTCACGATTGATGATGCGTAAAATGGAGGAAAACATGAGTAGGCAGTCGGCTTCACGTGGGAAGTTTTGCTTTTACCTAATGCTACAAAAATTTTGACATCTGAAAAAGCTGATGAACAGAGAGAAAAAAGTGAAGTTGGATGTTCTTATAATGTTCTTAATAAAAAAAACAGGCCTCAGATGTGGAAGAGAATTCGGGCCATTGAAACAGCAACAAAAAAACTGAAAAAAAATTTTTTTCTCAGAATTCTCACTTTCGATCTCAGAGGGTTAAAGTCAGAATTCATTCAGAAAAAAAATCGGATTTCTGTGATTTATGTCAGAATTTTTTTTCAGTGGCCCTAATCCTGTTCCATACACGCATCATGAGTTTAAAAAAATCCATAATTTATCTTTCCAGGAAGCTCATTGGACAGCATGGACTGACCCAGACACTGCTCTTGCCGTCTCTTGTCTGTCACCTTATTGTCCGTCTCCCTTCCCTCCTTTTCCTCTCTCTGGGGAACAGGCATGCTCACAGATGAGGCTCGAACATTTGGAAGTAGCAGCAAGGAAATCAGAAGATGTGAAGATGTAAACCTCAAGCGAAGAAAGGCAATAACGGAAAGAATTATTGCAAAACAGAAAATGTTTTTTATGACATTGCATACTAAGAAAGATATTCAGACTGTTGATAACTGCCTTTGACACATTGCAGATTAAGGTCTAATGCAATCAAAGATCCTGGCTTTAAAGGCTGCACATTTCTAAAAACAAGAAAATGCAAGATATTTTTAAATCTTAATTCATCAGTGTACTGATTTACTAAAAGATTTAAGGACTTACTCTGGAAGAAGTTTTTAAAAGTCAAACAAAAAGCCCATCAGCAGAGTGAGCGCTAACAGGTGTCTCAGAGATTCACTTAATTCCACTTTAAGAGGATGATGGGATTAAAGACGGTGAAAGAGCTGAAGGGTCAGAGAGCAGACGTCAGAAAGACGCTGCTGTAGTAAGAAGTGGGCTTCACTATGGGAGACTTGATGGAGCTGACCCAGACACCAAAAACGCTAAACAGAGACTCAAAGTTCTTGAATGGCGCAGTAACCATTCAGAAGGATGCCCTCTGAGGACAATAACAATGATGAAGCATTTTTATTTGGCCCACATAAATAGAGGTAGAAATACAAAGTTATTAAAGGTGCAGCCACCAATCTACAGTGATTTAGATTGGTATTGTGATTTAGTGATAAAGAAATGTTTGCTTAGATGCCATGGCTGGAGATATTTCAACCAATATTGTCCACAAAACGGCCACTCCCCATCTGCCCGACCTTCAGATGGAACTTCTCACAATGGATGGATGGTGTGAGAGTTTAACTCACTGGTCTCAGAGAAGATTCAAACAGTGCAGATTGACAGCTTTGGTGAATCAAGTCCTTTGAGTAGTCCATACTATTTCCCTATGAACAAAGATTAACATCTTCTACACACTGATATTGCTCATCTTTCTTTACATGTTTAAGACCAACAACATCCAACATGCCAGGTTTTAGAGGACCAGGTCAAGTGCCCCAGCCCGGCATGTTTTATGCGTCTCCTTGCTTCCAAACATCCGACTTAAATGGAAGGGAGATTAACAGGCTTCTGTGGCATTTGGTGGCTGCAGAGGAGGTCAAGCAATAATTTGAACCAGGGGTGTTGGAGCAGAAACACATTTGAAACATGTAGTGCAGGACTACTTGAGGACCACTGCTTTACATGATGAAACTACCAAAGAAATCAAGAACAACATCAGGAGCAACCAATGGCTGAAAACGCCACAGGATACAATGGTTCTCTAACGTCGCAGCAAATTTTGTGTCAGTAATGACCTGCGCACTGGAGAGTCCAATGCACCAAATATTAAACCTAACCAAAAAATTTTATGTCAAAGCAAATGACTTTTCACAGTGGGTGGAAAAATATCACAGGCAGCATCCGATGCCCTGCCAATATGATGTAGTCTTGTCCTCATTGGGCTTTGGTTGAGATGCTGTCCATCTCATTCACTTCCACTCTGCGCTCATCATCACACATGAGACAAGTCAGATCTTTACATCTTCTTCGGCACACAGCCATACTTGAAGAAAGCGACTGGCTTAAAGGTACGTTTGAGGAGTCTGCTGTGTGGGTAGGCACAGCCTGTTACAACAGGCCATGTGTGATGTCCTGGCATCCTACGAGACCGGCTGTGACAACAGGCTTATGGGGAAAACTATTAACCAGAAGCTCCTGGGGTTTGGAGCCAAACACATGACTGTAGACACACATGGAGACCCGGTGAGAGACGGAGCCAATGACTCAGTGACTCACTTCTTAGAGGGAGTCGCGTTCTCTCTGGATGAGCCGGGCCGCCTGTCAAGGCACCGGGCTGGAGGGTGAGAGGGTTTATACAGGACATCAAGCAAGAAACCAACTGAAGCAGAGGAGTTTCACTTTGTGAATTGCTACTCACTTTAACATATTGCTGAAGGTTTTTTTTGCAATATTCTAATTTCTGGAGATGTACTGGTATTTAGAACCTCATCCAGCATGGAAGTGTTGGCTTTAATGTTGTTGAAGACAAACAGCAATTTCTCCATGAACCCTGAGTTTAAGCTGATGAGCATGTTTACCTGACTCTGTAAGCCTCTTAGTCAAATCATCTTAAAGAAAGTATTCCCAGATCTGTGAATCATTCGTTCCATGTGATTCTTCTCATCCTCCATTCAGAATGTACAGTAATGGCCACAGTAATGTGAGGACTCTTTCTATAAAGAAGGAAAATTATCCCAGAGAAAGTAAACCACAGATTTTTAATCAAGTTAACAGTGGAATATTACTGGCACTCCTGCTTTCAATGCTTTACATACATCCTTCTACCAATAAGACAGCTCTTATCCTCTATTTAATATTCTACAACACTAAACCAAATTTTATGTTCTTCAATATTCTCTATTCTTTTCAGCTCACACCACAGTTATTCTACAGAGTGGAAGTCTGTGGATGGAATCGGCCATGGACAAAGTTGATTTTGTGTCTGGTGAACCATTTCTGAGTTGACTTAACCACATGTTTTAGACCATTGCTCATTTGAGCAATCCAGTGGCCCAATTTCATCAGAATTTTATTTACAATCTGAGAAAGAGTTCACAAAGCTCTGCACTCTATAAACTTTGGATGAAAAGCTAGCTCACTGCATCTCACATCATCCACCATATTTCAAAATGGGTAGGAGAAGATGCAGTTTTCATAAACAAGACATTTTTAATACAACTGTACCAAGGGTGCTACTAAATGTGGTGGGCACTGTAAATATATATTTTTTCAGGGAAATGACAAATGTTTTAGCTAGACTTTAGGCAAAAGTTTTCATTAACAGAGAACAGCTGACAGTATTATTGAACGTTATGGGAAATTTTCTTGAGTTGGGAGCTCAAACACAACATTGTTTTTAATCAGAATGCTTGTCGACATTTAATGAGATTTTAATATTTTTTGTATTCATTTCTAATTTTGATAATAATGCACTGTTTTTTGGTGGAAAAAAAACCTCGATCATTTATTATTCATTTATTTCAAAATTATTTTAGCAGGAGGAAAAACATAAAATAATGTTACATTAAAAAGAACAGTTATCATGTCGATAGGTCCAACATAATAATAATTATTATGTTGGATAGCAATAGATGGCTCACATATTCAGAATCTGGTGTACTATTACAGCCCAGAGTCATAGTAGATGCTGAGTCTTTATTTGCCATAGGATAACAAGCTAGAAGCTTCTTCTGTTACCGATGTTCTGTTGGAGGGCTTGTAGCGATTTTCACAACAGTCTTTTGTTTTGTTTTTTTTTGTTATTTTGACTTTTGAAACTTTGAGATTTATGAAAATATTGTAGTACAGAGACACTATCAGACACCTAAGTTTTGATAAATGTTTGGATCCAGTTTGAAAACCAAATAAACTTATGTCAGACGTTGATATGCTAAATATTAACTCACAAAAGGAAGGACAGCAGCCAGGAAGGATGGGTGACCCTTGACTGACATGGGCCACTAACAGTCCAGGATGTCAGGAAGTCCACTGCTTCCTCAACTAAAGAACAGAGATGACCTGCCAAGATGTTCGGCCCCTTATTCCACTGACAAAGGAACTGGATGTAAGATCCGTAAGCAAAGTCCCATAGGAAGCAGAGAACTGTCAGTGGCACTGTGTGTGTGCGTGTGTGGGGGGGTGTGCATGCGTGTGTGTGTGTGTGTGGTGTCTACACTTGTTTCAGCTTTTCAGCATATGGGCAACAGATCAGCTTTTATGGGTCAATGCAAGTCAGCAAACAGGCTTCTGCAACGCTGACCATGAAACTTTCAGAGTACTGGAACATTTCATAGTGCTTCCTGTTTGTACTAATCCCTTTAAATAACTTGTCATGCCTTGTTCATACATTTATTGAACCTCCAGTCCTGAGAACAAAAAATAGCTCACAGTTACACTCATTATTAAGATCCCAAGACCAGGAAAAAGTTCTAGAACTTAGTTTTTGCTGCTAAGTTGCAATGAGGTTCTACATAGAGCTTCCAATGCAAAAATCATTCAATACAATATTTAAATTCAGACATGTTATTCATCCGCTGGGCAAATTAACCCTAAAACAGGACCGAAACAGTCAATGATTTTGGTCTAGTAAAACAACAATATTTAGACATTCTTCATATGTTTAAAACAGACTGCATGTGGTTAACAAAGTGTTACTCAATTCTCACGCCCACCTGCCCTGCATGTTTTAAGTGTTTCCCTTCTGCCACACACCTGGATTGAATATTTTGTTGATTAACAGGCTTTTGCAGTACTTGATGGTCATGCAATCATTTGAATCAGCCGTTCTGGAATAGAGGCACATCTAAAACATACAGAGCAGGGGGGCCTGAGGACTGGAATTGAGAAGCACTGGGTTAACGTGACTTAGGTTCGCACATCTTCTGTTCAGAATTGGGGTCCATTCCAATCCAATCCATATTTAAATGTTTCCAATGAGATTTTTAGATCAGAACATGCCGGATGGTCAAAAACTGGGAGGTTATTCTCATGGAAAAGGTTTTTTTTCTCCAGACAGGAGTTGTAAACTACATCCTTCTCAGATGCCTCTGCTGTATAGGGTTCATATTTGAAGTTTTTATAATAGTTAGCATGGAGTTGTCCATGCATTGAAAACAGACAGAAGGAACTTTTTCTTTTCCTAAACCATTTATGTTTGCAGGGATTTTGATTAGAAATGGAGCCTCTTTTCCTCACCAGTCCATATAAGTATATGGAACTTTAGGTAACTATTATTAATTATTATTATTATTATTATTATTGTTATTATCATAGTTGCACTTTGTGGAATTGCACTTCTATTTGTACTTTTGAGATTTTATTTGCTACGGCTATGTCAGATGATGCCCAAATGTTTGTTGTTACCATAACAACAACAATAAACATGAATGATTGATTTATAGATTGATACGCCAAGGACACGAGACAATATGGGTTAGAAATTTGTCAACACAAAGATAACAAAAAAAGTAAAGTAGAAATTGTAAAAAGTAATTTGCTCTGGACATGGCCTTTCCCTCCTCATTACATAAATGTATTCAAATTAAAAATCTGGATTTTGCTTTTTTAGGCTTTTCTAATGGGGGAGCCTGGAAATATGGAGGGTTGTCTCTATACTTCACCAGACTGCTGCACAGTATGGAGGATTGCTTGAAGAAAATAAAACCTTTCAGGTTGGATAAGAAAAGGTTCAACATGTGGTCAGAGGCTTTGGGTACATACATGTCTGTTTCCTGTGAACAGGAGAAAGGAACAGGAAGGATTAAACAAAAATGGAGAGAAAAAAAAAATCAGCCCAGAGATCAAACAAAAACAAACACATTATGCAGTTGGACGGATGTCCCTTTCAGTCTACGCGGTGAGGGAGTCGATCTTTCTTCCCCTTTTCCACTCACGCTGATCCACTCCACCTCCCCGTCCACCGGAGATAAGCTTTCAACGGACTAAGCCCTGAAAAAACAGGCCACGAGTGTTTATACTGACACCAGTCTGCAAAAGTCTGTTGTTCTGATGCTGCATGACGCTGCTGCTGCTGCTGCTCTGGACCATGTGCCTCATGTGCTTCTTTTGTTCTGTGACCCAGACTTGCTTTCATTGCACAACCTGGTAAAGCAGTGTTTAGCATACGGTGAACAAATACATGCAAGTTGTGGGGTTTAAGGTTTAACTAGGATTCAAAGTGTTATTGAAGACTAGAATTAAATCTGTCTCTGAAAAACTTACTGCGCTTTCCACCCAAACTGCACACACAAACACATCAAACAGCATTATGTGCACAATATTATAGCTATTAAATAAACAAAGAAAAAACATGCTTTGAACATGGACAAAATATTTAGTTGTAAATTTGATTGTGTCTTTTTTTTTGGCCTTCAGAGGGCACCATTTTTGAAAATGGACATGTGTGTCTGACCCACTTCTTATCCCTCGCAGACTTAGCAGAGTCCACCATCTTGCTTTCACTTTGTACGTTTTGTAAGTTGCGTTTTCTAAGTTCCATGTCAAAAATAGTAACAATTTTGACTCGAAAAGTCGGAGTTAGCCAAAGAATCTCCATCTCATCTCAAACTGGAAGTTGCTGCGAAGAGGACAGAGGACCACTAGGACTCGTCTTCCTCTCTATCCAGAACATGGCACAAAGACGCTGCTAAGCCAGAGCAAACCAGATCCTCTCTGACTCCACCCATCCTCTCCTTGGTCTGTTCATCTGGTTGGTGTCTGGCAGGAGACTCAGAAATAGTTGCCTACCTTTGGCCATCAGATAGATCAATAATCTCGTCACTAAGACTGTTTGAAAACACAAAGTTACATATAATTAGCAATATATTATTATTACTTGTATATTCATGTATTTATAGACACACTTGTGACTTCTGCTGGTTGTTTTTCTGTATGTTGCGATGGCCAAGCGATGACGTTTCATTGCCAGTTTCACTGTTGAGTCTTTGTGCAACGACAATAAAATAAATCTAAGTCTAAGGGTGTATAGAAAATGGATAGATGGATATTTCCTCTTGGAATATTGCCAACGAACTAATGCATTTCAAAATATAATAATATTACATCCACAGAAACATATTTGATTAATAATCAACTTTAGCAACCTTTTCCATTTCCAGGTGATCCAGTTGCGAAGGAAACACTGAGTGGGTGGATTTCACTGTTTGCCTATGCAGCCCTCAGAACAGGTGTTATGTGCAACTAGATGTGCACATTCAATAAACTGGAGTCCTGGGTTCATAACGAGCCTCACTGTAACCCAACACAGACAACCGAGCTCCTCTCCTGCCTTCCTTCTTTCTCTTTCCACCCTCTGCTCCTTTGTGCCTGGCTCACATTTGTACCTCAGTGCCTGCAGGGGGCTGAGGGGGAAATTCCAAAAAGATAATCCTGTTGTTTTCCAAAGATGGGTGGGATTCTATAAGAAAAAAAATTAAAAAATAAAATAAAAGAGTTAGAAGGCTTTGTCAGCTCAGCTGGGAGGTGAGGATGATGTTTGCTTTCTGTTCTGTGCTGGCTTTGTACAGGGATGGTATTTTGAGTTTGCAGCCAACAATTTTCATACCTATTTATATATATACCTATATAAATATA
>CAEGAE010004012.1:0-11449 GCA_903067095.1 Girardinus metallicus
CCATGAAAGAAAGTGATCAGTCAGAAAGTCCAGATACTTTGCTGAGGTCATTTTCACACCTTCAGGGACCCTAAAGGCCGACCAATGATGCTCCCAATGATTTCGGTCCAAGGCATGACTCCACCTCCTCCTTGCTGAAGTCACAGACATGTTGGGACGTGGTGGCCATCCATCACCCATCCACTACTGCGTCCATCTGGACCATCCAGGGTTGCACAGCAGTCATCAGTGAACAAGTCTGTTTGAAACTTAATCTTCATGTACGGTTGGGCCCACTGTGACCGTTTCTGCTTGTGAGCTCTGGTCAGTGGCCCAATAGTAGGTTCATGCACAACAAGCCTCTGGAGGATCGTCCACCTGGAGGCTCCAGAGGCTCCAGCAGCTTCAAATAACTGTTTGCTACTTTGTAAGGGCATTTTAGCAGTTGCTCTCTTAATCCGATGAATTTGTCTAACAGAAACTTTCCTCATTATGCCTTTATCTGCACAAACCCGTCTTTGTTCTGAATCAGCCACAAATCTCTTCACAGCACGATGATAACGATTCAGTTTTCATTAAATATCTAATGTTTTCATACCTTGTCATACGCCACTACAGTCTCTGATGATTTTCAGCAGAGATCCTTTACCTTTCCCATATTGCTTGAAACCCGAGGCCTGCTTAAGGTTTCCACATCCCTACTTAAGAAGGATGTAGAACATCCTTCTAGTAGATTTCCTTTAATTGAGCTCACCAGACAAACTCATCAACCCAGCTCTCTGAAATGAATTACAGTGATTCAAAGAGCCCTGACACACAATACCATCTATGAATTTAATAGTGCAACAAAAAATTTTATCTTTATGACATTGAAATCCAATTTGCATAATAATTTGGAACATGGTGTAATTTCTGGGCAGTTTTTATGATTTCCAATGAAATAACAGTTTCCAGTGTTTTGCTTCTTCCTGAGGGAAAGGTTTGGCGGCTGGACGCTTCACCTGCTTGTTGCTCACTGTCGGTTTACTTCAGCTGGAGCAGTGGACGGCTCTTAGAAAATACATTTAGCATTCAGATCTGTCAAACACAAACATGTTTAAGTTTTATCACAATTTGCTCTAGAGTTTGTTCTTTTTTTTTTACTTTGGGTAAAGAAAAAGAGTGTGAGCACCAAGTTGTACACAGATAAACAGTAGGTGGCGCTGGAGCACATGGCTGATTGTCCTAAGGAACAAAAAGTGCCCTTTTGAAATCTTTATTTTTATTTATTTTTTGTTGTTGTCGCAGTGTAGTGTGTGGCCTGTGATAAGTCTCACACTACTAAGTCAGTCAGTTGTTTCAAGTTATGACAGAGTACTACTAATTAAATAAAATTAAGTAAAATCACAAGAATGAATTCATAGTATGACGAGAATAAAGTTGTAATATGAGAATAAACTCGTATGGGAATAAAGTCATAATAATTCAGGACTGAGGCTGTAATATTACCAGAATAAAGTCTATAAAGTGTTATGACTTTATTCTCACAATATTAGGACTTTGTTCAGGCGTTATTATGACGTTCTGTAAGATTTTGGTTGTTCCTGTGAGTTTATTTAGATTCCTGTGTTCTGTGGGTTCTCTGTATATATATATATATATATATATATATATATATATATATATATAGTCTCACACTACTAATATATAGTCTAATATATATATATATGTGTGTGTGTGTGTATATATATATATTTATATCTCGTTCTGTTGCTGTTCTTTCCTCCCTTTATTTAGTCTCCTGTTGCAGATGTAACCTGCAGTAACCGCGGCCACCACCAGGTGGTGCTACCGCCCAGTCCATGGTGAGTCCCAGCTGAACGCAGCATGTCCCGGGTCTCTTCTTTACCCTTATGTAAATTATCAGTCTCGCCCGCTTCCATTTTGTCTGACCAGTGTCCCCCCTTACACACACACACACACACCCTGCTCTGTGCGACCCCCAGGAGAATCTGCGCCTCCTCTAAACAATGGCTCCCCAAAGCACCGTGTGTGTGTATCAGAGCTGTCACATCCAGACAGCAGAGGACGAGGATGTGGTTGGGCAAGGAGAGCAGATGGATTGACGGACTGTTCCCATCAGTGCGCAAACACACCGACACACACTCCGGCCTGGAGAGCAGCTGTTTGTACCCCTCCCTTCTTTTCTTCTTCTTTCTCCTGGATGAGATGCATTTCGCAGTCAGCCCAGGAGCTGAGAGGTAAACAGTGGGGCTAATTGCTTTGACATACTGCTCTTTGTTTTGGCCTCCTGGTGCTAATCAAGCACTCGTCTAATAAGTCTGCCTGGCAAGCAAAAAAAAAAAAAAAAACCCAGACACACACACACACACACACACACACACACCACCTCCTCCGCGTGCTCGGACGAAGCCCGTCTGCATAACAAAGTGTCGCACTCATATTTGCAAAGGGTTCATGTTTGCTCGTCACTCAGAGTTCCCACACACTGCTGTTGAGGCTGGACACACACACACACACACACACACACACACACACACCTCGCTCAGGTGTGAATCTATTTATCCTCATTAACAAGCCTCTCCCCAAAGTCAGCCAATTAACACGCGCCTCCTAATGAAGCCATTAGCTGTCAGATGAGGTAGAGGCAGCGCTTGTCATCGGTCCACTCTATGCGTGTCTGCGCGTGCGTTAGGCGTGCGTGCGTGCGTGTGTGTTGCTAATAAAAGCGAGGGAATTAATGGAGTGAGCGCGTGTGATAATGAGTTAATGTGGAACAAGCAGGACGAGCAGTGATCAGCCCTCTGTTGCAAATGACGATATCAGACACAGTGATTTACTCACTCTGAGCCACAAACAGACCCGTCTCACTCTTCTTCGTGTGTGTGTGCGTGTGCGTGCGTGTGTGTTGGGGGCTAACAGACGTGCTGGCAGACTGGGCGACAGATCTCCTCTAAACACGCTAGTTAGATATACGACCTCTTAATTTGCGGGCGTGCAGCCGTGTGTGTCCACCTAACATCAGAGCGGAGCGCGCAGCCTCAGAAGAACAAACTGTAGTTGTCACTTCGCGTTCCTTAATGGAGCAATCACGATGCGCGCGCACGACAGAGGCGGCGGCGCGTGGCTTTAACAGTTACACTGATTGCCACGGCCACAACAGAGAGAAGAGATGAGATTACAGAGGCAACTCTTCTTCTTCGTCTTCTGACACGTTTTATGCGTCGCTGGAAAGTGTAAGAAATACAGAGTGTCGCAAAAGCGTTCGTAGCCCTTAAAGGGGCAGCGTTATGTAAACTTTATCGAGCTTTACATCATGTTATATGTCTATTCCCTCATCAGAAACATGCCTGGAGTGTTGAGAAATCCTTTAGTTTGTCTGCTCCAGCCATTCTGGTGTGCAAAAAAACCCGCCTGGTTTCACCGAACACCACCTTGGTGAAACCAGGAGCCTTTTACACAAACCTTATCCTCCAGACTAGCGGCAGCAGCAATTAGCAAGCGCCCGGTGGAACTGCGTCTGCTGAGCTCCTGAGAAGAAATAAAAGGCTTAGCGGAGGAATATTGTTCTGATGACGTGCTGAAGGCGGAGTGTAGGACGGAGCAGGAGCTTCTTAAAGAGACGGAGGCCCAATTTCAAGGCGCTAAATGCTGATGTCAAATTTAAGTCACGTTTGATAAATCCAACATTTTTATACAACAAATGAAAGTAGCATGCTTAATTGTGCTATGAAATGGCACAATGTGTCTGGAAAGTATATAACACCACCCCTGTAATGGTGCGTTCACACCAAGCCGGTTTTGTAAACCATTACATTCAGAGTCTATGTGAAGGAAGTCGAGGGTCGCTGCGGTGTGTTTTGAGTGTCTATCGCCGCGGGATTTGAAGCGTTTGGAGGGATTTTACACGTGGAGCGCGTCCAACGCGTCCTATGCTCCACATCGGACTTTGAACGTAAACCAGACGCGCCTGGAGCTCAAAACGCGTTTGGTGTGAACGCGCCATTAGCCTGTTTTTTACGTTACAACCAGAAACTTCGATGTGTTTTATTGGCACAGACCAAATCAAAGTTTTTGCATAATTCTGAGGCGGAAGGTCAATTTTACAAACAGGAATCCTGAAAACGTGGTAAAGCCGTGGGGAAGTCGAAGCAGTTCACCAGCTCTGGTAAGAAAATCTGTTAAATAGTGGCTGCAGCTAACGATTATTTTAGTAATCAGTTGTTTTGCCCATTAATCGGCTAAAAAAAAAAAATGGAACGTTCCGCAGACGTGTCATTTAACTGCTTACTTTTAATTTCTTTTTCAAACAAAATTAGAAATATGTTAAAAGGTCCAAATGAGCAAATAATTAAAATAGACTTTGAACCGGGTGAAGGTAAAACCATCACACCATCCATATGTTGAATCACGGTGGTGGCAGCATCATGCTCTGGAAAGCTGGAAGACGACACATGTTTATCCTGAAGGAAAACCCACAATGTCCTAGTCCAAGTCCTGATCAAATTGGGAATTTGGAACAAAATTAAAAAAAAAAAAAAAATGAAGGTTCACAGACGCTGTCCATTCAGTCTGGAAAGAAGAACGGGCTAAAACACAAGTTTTTAGAGGCTTGTAAAGAGATAAAGATAAAGTACGTCTCTACTCTTCCGCTTCACATTTATGCATCACTTTCATTTTTGTCCCACATATGATCCTAATAAGGTGCATGGCAGATGGTGAGGCGATAAAATCATAAGAAAATTCAAGGGTGTCAATACTTTTTTGCAGAGCTGTAAAGCTGCAGAGACGGAGAAACTCCACGCAGGACGTGAAAACTTAGAAACCATTGTCTGCCGATTTTAGCCCTCTGTCTGTTTCGGTTTGATTTTTATCTGCCCTCCTCTGAATTTCTCTGACCTTACATCTGCTCTGCCCCCGTCAAAAGATGCCAACCGAGGACATGAGATTGATTTTCGGCTTCACCATTAATCCTGTTGCAACAGCTCTCTCTCTCTCTCTCTCTCTCTCTCTCCTCTTCCCTCCTCATTCACGCTGCTTCCTTTCTTCCTGTCTTTTCAGCTCCACTTGATTCAGAGCCAAGTCTCTGCTGATGCATTATAAATACAAAAAAAAAAATAAAAAAAAAACAACAGTTCCTCTGCCCTCAGGTCACTTACCAAGTTTGGTGTTATTCACCATGAAGCTGAGAAAAAGAAGAAGAAGTAAAGTAAAGAGCACAGGCGGTTTGAAAACGTGCTGAATAAGAGAACTCATCACGCTTTTGCAACAAGTGTGAAAGGCTCCACCGAAACTGTTTAAATATGCATTTTGAAATAAATCCATCACCCCCAATTAAATGGAAGGCGTCGTGTTTTCACTCCGGCTGAACTGAGGGAAGACGGGGATTTCTTCACCGGCTTCGCCTCCTCGCTCCACTGAAAGTGCTCTGATTTCTGGAGTTGAGCTTGGAGAGCCGATGCTGTTTGATGTGTAACAGCTGAGCTTCTCCAGACGGCCTGTTTTCCTAACACATGATGTAAGATTTATTCTCCGGTGCATAAAATGGTTTTTGTACAAGAATAAATAAAGCAGCTCAGCGTATTGGAAAGGTTTGTTAAAAAAAAAAAAAAAAAAAAAAAAAAAGAGTAAAACTTTTGATTTTTCTAGGAACTATCTTTCAAATTCGTCCTCCTGCTTATGGCAAAAAAAAACAAAAAAAAAAACAACTTATTACTTAAAAAATGGCAGAATTTGCTTAACTTTTAACCAGGTCAAAGGTTAAGAAAATCAAATAATTACTTTTTTTTTTTTTCACTTGGTACAACTTCACTTGAAATATCGATAACAACAGCAGGTCAGCATCAGTATCGATATTAACGTGACAAAATCGATATTTGCTTTCAGATTCCTTCTCCAAATTTTAGTTTATGTTTGTATTGTGGTCTCTCAATTCTACCTCAGAAAAGGTTTCCGTTTGATTTGCCTCCAGTTATATTTTTTAGCACTTTGTTTATTAAGGAAAAATGTACAAAAGCACAATAATACTTCTTTAAAGTATTTTCTAGATACCTATTTAGCCTAAATTCTGTCCAAGATTAGAGCAAAGATAATTCAAAGGAAAAAACAAAACAAAACAGAAAAACACATAAAGATCAGAAGTTTTATAACATCAAACTTCTGTTAAAAGTATCGGTATCGACGATACGGTTCCTATATTTACTTGGTATCGGATCAATACCAAAATATGCAGCATATCGCACATCTCTGGTGAATACGACGGCACAAAGTAGAAGTTTTCGGACCTGGTATAAGAGCGTGGTGCCGCACAGTAAACCGGTTCACACCGAAACGAGTTCACACCGAAATTGCTTTGCATGCAACACCGACCCCACGTGGCTGAAAGCTGGTAAACCAGCAGCGTGGACTCACAGCCTGACTGCCATTCTCTGTCCTGCGCTGACAGGTGGGCGGCGGCTGCCCTGATGGAGAAGAAACACGTCCACTTGGATTGTGGGAAATGAAGTAAATTGTCAAGAGAAATGTCAACAATCGGTACGTCTGACTATGAAATCTCGACTGTCTGCAGACAGAATCCACAAAGTACGCCAGCGGGAAGAGCTCACAACTAATATAAATGTTCTATTCTCTCTCTCTCTTTTTATTTTTATATCTATGAGGAGTTAAAAGCTCTTGGGAGCCCCCTGGTGGACTGGAGCAGTCCACCTATCCCTCTAGCCGGCTGTAGAAGCGACAAATAGAAATAGACAAGTTTGAATTTATTTGTGCTTTTTTTTGTGTGTGTGTGCCTTTTGGTAATCGGTGCATCCTATTTAATTCTTTATAATTCGTCGTTTTGCTTTGTTGCTCTTTCTTTGTACACGAGTAATGCTTCACACTAATATAGAAAAGAACTAAGCCAAAGCAGATCCCTTGGTTTTGAGAGAGCGCATGTGAATGTGCATGAAAACACATTTATGACTAGCTGACCACAGACAGTTTTCTCTAACGACCTCGCAGCTGTCTCTCCCAGTTAGTTTTTATTTTTATTTTTTATTTTTTTGAGCTGCTGCTCTCCAGCAGTCAGACTCCAGCTCCGCGCTTCTCTCCCGTGTAATTAAATAGAAACGGGGACGTTGTTTTGTCCTTTCTCTGACCCCGTACTTTGCCAGTTTTACTGTAAACATCACAGTTCGCCCTGTGTCCCGCTGGCCATCCTTGAGATCCTGTTACATCTCAAAAAAAGACAACAAAAAAAAACAACAAAAAAAAAAACAAAGCTGCAGGTCAGATGTATTCGGGGAATAAAGGACATTTGTGAACGGGCATATAAATATAAGCAGATGTAATCACCGCCTCTGGCTCTCTGCCGCTCCTGTCCTTGTCTGATCATCAGTCACTTAACATCTGATTCAGGCTCAATAATCTGCTGGAGAGCAGCGCTGAGTCACACAACTTGAAGCATTTTGACAAAACAAAACAAAAAAAAAAAAACAGAAAAATTAGCTGAAGGTTATCGTTTGACGCCTCTGAAGTGTGCTTTCATCTTTCACCTGTTCCTTGTTTTCCTCACGGTTCTCTCAAGTCAATCTTTTTTTTTTTCCCCTCTCAACCCAACTGGTAAATAATTCACACAGAGAGGGGCTGGTTACTTTTTTTTTTTTTTTTTTTTTTTTTTAAATAATGTGTCGATTATTCTTTTATTTCTCTTTCTGGAAGAGGCTGAAGGGCCGCTGCGGTCCACCCCGCCCCCCGGAACCTTGGCTCGGTCGCTGCTCGTTTCCTCGGTTCTGCCTCCTCGGCCTCTTCCAGGGTCATGTTGCTTCGGGTTCGCCTCCTCCTCCGTCCACACCCCGAGAAACCCGGGATTATTTCAAACTAAAACAGATGGATGGAATCAATCAGCCATGCTTTTACTTTTCTCTTCTTCTACATAACCGCCTTCTTTCACCTCCACCCTCACCCTCTCTCTCTCTCTCTCTCGCTCTCTCTCGCCCTCTCTCTCTCTCTATCTCCCTCCTTGTGCTTGCCTGGCTGTGCCTCTTTCTGCCGAGCAGTGATGAACCATTTTATGCAACATAGCTGCCACAGCCATCGCTGCTTTTCTGTCCTCCCGGTACATTAGGAAACACATGGCATTCCATCGCCACTTTCTGCAAAGGTAATGTACCATCTACTGTCTGCTGTCAAGGCGTGTATGTTTCGCTGAGCCTCAAATTGTTGTACTGACTCTGCTGCATGTTCCTCGCGGTGCTGGCACTGGTGTAGGGAGAGGGATGCTCATAACATTTCTTAGTGGCAAAGGTAATTGAAATGCACCCTGCTTCTTTGCTTACACTCATAGCCTACTTTGGTATGCATTTCTTGGGAGATGAATGAGCCTGTTTTGGTCTGTGCGGTGCAGGAATTGCAGGCTTGACAGTCTACAGAGAAGCCAGAGGACACTGGATATTATTTGCAAGCAATAACTCATTGCCTTATTTTTTTTTTAATCGCTTCAAGTCTGCAACGAAACGCTGCAGCGTATGGAAAGAAGCATTCAATTATAATAGCAAGTGCTGTTTTTTTAGCTTTATCTGTGTGTGATGAAACATATTTTTTTCATGATTTTTTTTAAATGCTCAAATAAAATGTCAGTGTTTTTTACATCTTGTGGATGCTAAAGATGTATGTCAGTTTTAATATATGAGGAAAGGATTAAGACTGAGGCTATTAAGGATAACTTTCAACTAAAACTGAGCAAGTTGCTTGAATAGATAGTATTAACCAAATATGCAAGGTTAGCCATCAAAACTGGGATTTGTAGGAGCTCACTGTAAGTCAGCAGCTGATACTATGTTACTGGTGTGTAAAAGTGTCTGTATGAGTGTGTGCTTGCACCTCTCTGTTATGACTTTTAATAGCATGTGTTGTAAGGGGGCATGTAGGATTAATAAACGTGTCTGTGTGCATGTATGTTTTACCAATTGCTCCGGAGCTCATTTGCAGTGATACTAGGTCCTATAGATGGCAGCCATGAGAATGAATACAACAAGGAGTGGAAGTAGACGATCGACGCTAGACTGTTCTGTTTTTTTGTGGAAAAAAAAACATTTCATGTTTGCCTCTTCATGTTTGCACATACAAACAGCAGTTTCTGTTTTATTCCAAGGCCAATTACTTAATGGGTGACCACAATTGGGACTGCCGGTCTCGTCTCACACCTCCTGATATGAAAGAGTGCTCCGACGCTCCCATTCATACTGTAGCTCATCCTGCCCACCTTGACAAGCAGGCATGGCCATTCATCATTTCAACCATTACCCCTGAGGTGCTAGCAAGTGGCTTTTGTCTTCACTATGCACGAGAGACAAGCAGTCATCTTTCAAGCTCAAATTTCTTGTCTCTTCAGTGAGTTGAGGGCGGGGGATTTAACTAGAGAAAGTTCTGTTGAACATATTTTTTAAGTTATGGCTCTCTTTCTTCCTCCCTTCAGTCCTCTGGTTTTCCTAGATTACATATTTTTAAACCTGTAAACTTTAGGAAAATTATGCCATAAATTTATGATAAACTCTTGTTTCATAGTATAAAATTTACATAAACAAAGTCAGAGCTTTTTACACAAAATGAGTAGTTGGACATGCACTCGGAAACCAGCAATAAGTAAGTAAATCCATAAACTTTTAAAACTTTGGCATATCTAGAACGTTCACCAGAAGGCGTTAGGTGGTGCCATCCCTAATGGAGCAGATAGTGTGTCAGGCATTTGTTGAAGGTTTGCTAGACACAAATGAACCCAGATAGACATGATAAACTGTATTACCAGAGCTTGATGGAGTCTGATGACGTGCATGAGGCTAAGTTACCTGGCATTTGGGACAAACATGAAAGGCTTCTGGTCCCCCCAAGATGGGCTGAGATCAAAGGAGTGTGTCAAGCATTTATAAAACTTTGTTGCAAGCTTACTTAACCATTAAATTACAAGAGCTTTGGGTGGACTTGCATGAGGGAAGGATACAACAGCTGTATGACTCGGTTCCATGCTGAGTTGCTCCTTATTTCCTGACCTGAGGGGCTACCACATGCTGCTGACCAGCAGCCTGTCCCAAATCTGTCATCCAATTTATCTTATATTGATGATGTTGTAATCACTGCTATACAGTCTGTTTTGTATTCAGAGTGTAGAAGAGATTAGGGCTACAACTAGCGACTGTTATTGTTAGATTATTGTAAAGATGCAAAAACAAATAATTCAAGTATTGTTTGAAAATAAAAATGTTTTATTGCCTAAATGTTGCATTCCTTTTGTGAACACTTGATCTTTTGTAGCAAAGAATGCATCTGCAGCTAAAACAATAGTTGTGAAAAGCTCCACCTTTTCTGTTTGACTTAACATCAGTGCAGTGTAGTGCTTATCTGTTGATTATTTATGGATTAGCTGTCTGATAATTAGATCGCACAAGGTGCTTAATAGTAGAGCTGGTCAGTAAAACAATATGATATCTACCAGTTGACCAATATTAAAAATACATCCTAGAATTTTGATAATTTCACTGAACTCCGATCCAGAGCCACACGGCATTCTGGGGTATGTGGGCAAAGGAAAGTCTTTAGCCACTTAACCTCTCACTGCCCAGTTAATGCCACCATCAAACTCTGTCGTATTTCACACTTTAGAGGCCTGTGTGTGCTCAAGCCGGACTCAAACCTGACATCCATCAGACACATCTGCAAAAGGTACATTTTCACCACCGCATACTTGTAGTCGGTGACACACTGACTCACACCGGAAACTGCTTGGGAGTAGTCACATGAGCACAACCAGTCACAAAAAGTCATAGTGCGATGAATACTGTCAAAGGCCTGTTTGACAGCAATTTGGATATTTAAAACCAAAAATGAATCCATAATTATTGAACCAGGTGAAGCTCAACCTATGCCTCTTGAGGAATTTTAGGTAGAACATACTTACAGACAAAGATGTCTGTAATGCAGAATATATAAATTTTTGTACAGTTTTGGCTTATTTACTACTCCCAGTGTATTGCTTTTTCAGCAAATGTCTTTATAATATATATTCCACACAAGATAGAGCCCGGCCCCACTCTGGGAAACAGCAAGGATTAGCTGATATAGACATCCATCCATTTTCATTACACCCTTGTCCCTTAGTGGGGTCGTGAGGGTTGCTGGTGCCCATCTCCAGCCATGTTCCGGGTGAGAGGCGGGGTTCATCCTGGACAGGTCACCAGTCTGTCGCAGGGCAACACAGAGACAGACAGGACACACAACCATGCACACACACACACTCACACCTTGGGACAATTCGGAGAGGCCAATTAACCTGACAGTCATGTTTTTGGACTGTGGGAGGAAGCCGGAGAACCCGGAGAGAACCCACGCATGCACAGGGAGAACATGCAAACTCCGTGCATAAAGACCCCGGGCCGGGAATCGAACCCAGAACCTTCTTGCTGCAAGGCAACAGCTCTACCAACTGCGCCACTGTGCA
>CAEGAE010004014.1:0-23255 GCA_903067095.1 Girardinus metallicus
TAAAAAAAAAAAAAAAAAAAAAAAAAAAAAAAAAAAGAACGAAAAAAATTTGTTATTCAAACAAAAAAAAAAAAAAAAATTATTTTTATGCCCCCCCCCCCCCCCCCCCCCCCACTATTATTAGAACAATGGTTCAGTCCAAAGTGTAGGAGGAGCAACAGCAGCGCTGAACGGCACAAGCTCCATCAGAGCCGCTGAAGTGAGGAGCTAGCAGTTAGCTGTAGCTCTACAGCACAAACAACAAACCCTCCAGTAAGTAAAAACTTAAAGCAAAAGACATGTAACAAATGTTATTTACTTTCACTGCTCAATAGAAAGAAACACGTTAACAAAACTCAGACCGCAGTTTGTTCATTTTACTACTTAGCCTGAATTATGATAAACTGCCACCTTATGCCTTGGAAATCAAAACTAGCAAAAATGGCTACATTGCTTTCATAGACTTAGCTCCTTTTTCTGTCGAAGGTGACCGGTATTTCAATTATATTTAGCTCTCTAACTCTTACTTTAATAAGAAGAGTTTGAAACTGGAGCCGCTGAGCATTACCACTGGCTTTGCATGGGAGCCGAGAGCAGAGGGGCTGTAGCAGCTGGCAGTAAAACAAAATAAAGTATGCCTTTATTTCCTACCATCTTCAATGTGGAGCCTTTAAAACCACAAAAGAAGATCTGAATATTTTTTCTAGAAAACTCTGGTGCTGTGCCTTATGTTTAAGTTATGATACTTCCCAAATATTCAATTAATACATATTTATAGGTTCTCAGCTGTCCAGGACATGACCCCCCCCCCCCCCCCACACCCCCAAAAATAAATACATAAATAAAAGTTTAAAGCAACTTAAGTTATAATTTAAATAACACATAACTTGTATTGAGACCCACTGCAATAAATCAATATTTATGAGGAATTTTATTAATTGGAGTTACTTATTAAAACTTGTTTTTCGTCAGAACTTTACATTTCTGTAAAGGTGTAGCAGAGATTAGACCTGTGACTCTGAACCAAACTCATATCTAAGCGACATTTGAATCTTAGTTTGACTTCTATGGGTCTCAACAGGTTGTTTACTGAGGACAGAAATAAGCTGAGGCCTGGAAGACTTGACAGTCAGCAGATTTATCGTCGAGTGCGTCAGCATTAGATGTGAAAGATGTAAACAAAAAACCTTTTCAAGCTGCAACAGGCCAAACAGTCGTAAGATTTCTTAATGCAAATTTGACACAGTATGAAAGCCTTTTAACATTAACAGTGACTTGAAATGTAGAAAGACTCAAAGTGCCAAACGCCTTGAAACCACTGATGGATAATTTGCAAAGATCGACTTAATCAACCCAGCAGATAAACGGAGCAGACTCCTGAGGCACAAGCTCATCATCAGGAAGACGTCAGGCAGATCAGGCTGCCATTTCCTTAGGGTGCAGAAACAAGCATTCGTCGCCAGATTAGTGCAAATTATGTCGGGGATTTGCTCTTGTTTGAAAGTACAGATGACAATGATGTGCACCGCGACATTTTTAAAACTACCATGCGACCTCTGGAACATTGTTTATATGTTTTTTAATCATTTTGCGGCGTGAAAATCAGCATGGTTTTGTTATTATTAGTGATAATAAAGCTGATATGAAGAATGCTATCTGTATAACGTTCAAATAACTTTAACAAAAATGATAAAGTTGAGCTTTTGTAGCATTTTGAAAATGTCTGAGCTTTTTTTAAATAGCTGGGAATTAACTCAGACCATTAAAATGAGGCAAACTGGGAAGCTGTGTTTTAGTAAGAGCAGCGGTGATATTTATAATGTGATATTTTGAATTATTAGAAGTTATTGACGTTGTGTCGAAGTGGAGAGTTCTTGTTCAGAATGATCAGTTTCCCTTTCACTTAACAAACCACTCTGAATGCTGCGACAGCGCATCTTATCTGAGTGTTATTAACATTACCTACATTTCAAATTAAAATAAGCAATTCAAGTTCATCAGAGAGGGAATGAGTGCACATCAAGTCACAAATCCATGTTTATTCTATATTCGTTACGCTTCACAAAAGTTGGTCAAATTGCACGACTCATTAAATCTGGTTAGGAGTATATTTGGGCAAAATATTTTGTTATGTTTACAGCAGAAAGTAATAAAACCCTAACCGGGATTTTTAATTAACAAAAAATTCACGATATGATATTTTTGCCACATTGCCCAGGCCTAATCAATGACTATCTCAGATATAAAAACAAAATCACTTAAATGCTTGTTTATGTGTTTCTACACAGGAAACCCCTTCAGTCCCTTTGAAATAACTGCACAATTTTACTCAAGGAAACAAACAAAAAGGTGAACTCAGCAGTAGGAACATTTCTCTAATGCTGTACTTCCCCTTTAACATCAAACAGCAGTTGTGTGACCATGGCAAACCAAAGGTTTTTTCCTCTCCAGCACCTTCTGACTTAGTAAAAATGAACAAAATAACATCAAATGCAATAAGAGGGGTGTCGTCTAAGGACGTGGAATATTTGCAAATGGAGAAAGGTGGCGAATGTGAAGGTGTCAACCTCAAAGTCCTTTTAAGTGGTTGCCTGACTTCTCTTTCATTCTGACTATCCCTCTTTCATGTCATTTCTTTACTTTGTAATTCTTCTCTGTCTCGCTCATAAAGGACAACTGCCAGTAATGCAGTCTTTCATTCATCGCTGCCAGTAATGTCCATCCCCCACTCGCCTCCCCCTGTGCCCCTGATCTCTGTAAACTCTCACACCCCTCAGTCTTTTGCTCAGTGCTGGTTTTTGTCACAAAAGAATATATGAAACCAGCAGAAACGTTGAAAAAGCCATCTAGAAAATGTGTGTTTTCTGCGCGTTTCCTCACAGAAAGGCCTCGGCGCGTTCCGTCTGTGTTACTGTACGAAATCTGGAAACGTGCAAAAGCCATAACACGCCGCAATCTTTTCATCTAGTCGTGTCATCTCCTGTCTTCCTTCCACATATGCTCCGAAGGTGTGACTGTCCCCCGGCGAGACGAGCTCTCCCGCCTGTACGTGGATGTTGCCTTTATTCACAAAGTATTTGTGTTTCCGCGCAGAACTGTGTCAGATTTTGTTTTGTCGCAAGTGTGTGTTAGTGTGTCAGTGTGTGCCCTCTTTATTTGGTGCCACAGGGATCACCCGAAGGCTTCAGAGGATGAGATTAAATAGCAATTGAACGCAAAAAGCGGAAGTACGTACATAGAGGAAGGCAATAAAAGCATGAGTGATAAGAAGGTATTTCACAGAGTTAGCCATGACTCTTTGACCTCAAGATGTAGGAGCTCAGATCCATTGTGGATTGTGTAGTTTTGCAAAAGAGAGCCATGATTTAAGCTAAGTTTCTCTGAGAGCTGCTGCAGGATATGCGGAGAGAGCATCAGTGGTCTCTGACTTTTTCTGCTATTTCAGTTCTGATTGTCAACCTCAAACAACAGGAAATCCACTGTGACCCACAATCTTTCACAGCTCACGCACTCAATCACACACATAGAAACACACAATAATCAAACTACACCATGTTTCCATGCAATCGCAGCTCTGGTGGTTCTCAAGCTGCAATAGATGCAAGCAGAACATTATACAAAATCATGACATCAGCAGCAGAAGGACGGTGCTTCCAGGCATTTTGGGACTCATCTTCTTATCTCCAGCCACAGCTCAATCAAATCAAACCCAACATCTCCAGATGCACGCAGGTCTGACAGAGGTTGCGAGATAAAATTACTTTGCAGCTTTACCGCTTTCATTTGTGTAATTTTTGTTAACCATAGAAAGAGAGATTGTGTCTGGAGCGAGTGCTGCGCAGGGTTTGCAAATATTGTGATATTTCCTCAAAAAATTGGGATTGTAGGAAAAATGTAATAAAAACAACAAAAATAAATGATTATTTCTGCTTTTATTAGCGCAATGTTACAAAGATGACTGGGAAAGCTACAGCGCCATGCAAAACTACTCAAAACTTTTTTTTTTTTGTGTTATGTCAGCTTAAACCCCCAGAATTCAATGGTTTCCATTGGGATTTTACGTGATAGACCAACAACAAGTGGTTTTCAAAATGTTTTGTTACAACAAGCGTTACGTGACGTGTAGGGTTTAATTGGATCCTCATCTAAATGAAACACTTTCTTCCGGTAAAACCTTTCTCCCACCTGAGTTGCGGATCAGCAGTTTCTCCAAGGTGACCTTTGGTCTCGTGGCTGCTGCTCTGATTAATGTTTCCTTAGCCGGTCTGTCAGCGTACATAGACGTCCTTGTCTCTACAGGTTTGCATCTGTGCCATTCTCTTCGATCTCTTCTCGTTCATTGGCAAGACATTATTACACTCTTTGTAAGGTATTCGGTTGAGTTGGATTTTACAACGCATCCTTTCCCTTTAACTGTTAATAATTATTTCTGATTTATCTTAAAATTCTAAAAATGCATTGCAGTTTGTACTTGTAAAGAGAGCAAATAAAAAATGTGTAAGAATCCCTTAGTGTGGCACTGTAGAAGTTAACAAAAAGAAAAGAAGACGTCTTCTGTCGTAACATTATAAATGTCTTCTTTTGTTGAGGCCACATTTTGACAGATATGGGCTGAAAACGTCCAAATGTTAACATATTTATCTGGGCTAAATAAAAGCAAAGACCGGGTAACATGTTATTTAAACATCTGGCTTGATTTCTCTTAGTTTGAATAATTAACATATAACATGTTGCACCACTCAACCAACAGAAACCAACTAATTTTTATTTAAGCCGTGATTGTCAAAATGTAAATTTTTCTGCTCATTTATTGTAATAAATCCAAAGAATGTGGCTTTCACCATTTGTTAAACAACTGAACAACAAGCATGGTCCCAGATGATTTTTATTTGAAATGAATAAAAACATTTGACAAAAAAATCTGCCTTGATGAATAAAGATAATGACATCAGAAAAGTTTTTTTTGTTTTATTTCTTTTTTGTTTGTTTCATTTAAATGTTGTATTAAAACAAACTTTACACAAATTGCATGTGTTAAATTAAATTCCCAACAGTTGCATTCTGTATATAAATATAGTTTTTTTTTTGTAAAAGTCTTTAAATAAATGTGATGCATGAAAAATTTTCCACTAAGTTTTCCGTTTACATCGATTAACCAGCTCTCTGTCTTCGTGTTTGTTAAAAGCACAGATCGGTTCTGCTTTCCAGCATTTCCGCTCTGTTTTGCTGACGCTGAACTGGCTCTGCACACAGAAAGCTGCTGTTACAACATGCTTTAGCTTTAGCAAAACACCCACTCGACTCATTTGCGAGTTTAAGTGTGCACCTGTGAGGTGGTACATTACGGAGCAAAGAGTCGTGAGCTGAGTGGATTTTCAGTGATGGAAATCCACTCTGATTTGTCAGTGAACAAAGAAGATGGGCAATTAATGTTAAGACGTGTCTTTCAATTAATGTTTAGCTATATCAATAATTAATCTGCTTCATCTTAGAAAAGTAGAGGTGCTGCAGAAAATAATGCAACATTAATAAAAACTTAAAACATGACTTATGACTGCAAATGCACACATTCAAAAGAGTTCCTTCTTATCTCAAAGGAGGTCAGGAACAAATTTTTCCGTTATTGTTTCTTGTGCACTGTTTTCGTTCTCACACTTTTTATGAGTTTAGTAAGGTCACAGTGCATTATGAAATGGTTAGGACACCTGTGATTTCACAAAGTCTAAGACATTTAATCCTACATTTTAAAAGTTTTGCAGTCAAATAAAGTTATAAAGTTCAAGCTGTGACAATCTACTACAGCGACAAACTGACAAAGAGGAGAAAAATCTGATAAAAAAAAGAAACACGGAACATTTCTGATGTGATACAGAAATATGATCACATTAAAACTTTACTTGACTTCATGTTCATTTGACCGAGACGCAGCCTGTGCAGCTAAATGTGTGTCAGGCTGCACTCTGTAATATCCTCCTATGTGATAGAAAATGGGCCAAAGATCAGGAGTCTCGATTTAAAAAAACAACAAACAAATCACAACCACTAAATTATGAATGGGTAAATGTAGATACAGGTTGTTCTAGTGAGCTAAAGGCATGGAAAACATGTTAAACAAAAAATATTTAAATGTAAAAATGCTCAGGAAATCTAACGGAAAGATTTTATTTGTGAGAGCTTTTGACGCTAAAAGAGTTTTATTAAACTCTTCCCATCACGGTTGTGTAAAATTGATTTAAGGCTACTTTATTTATTTTTACATATGAGGGTACAAACAGAGAAAAACACTTTACTAATTACACACAACTCTAAAGTCAATCTGCCTAAAATCACCCTGTCAGCAATCTGCTCTTTGCACTGTAAAAAACAAAAAAAGCCCTCAGCTTTCCTCTTACGGAAGCTTACAAACTCAAGCAAGGCAGCAACCAAAGTTTGTATGTACACAAAACACACAAGCAAACACTCACACACTCAAAAGCCCACAGCAAGAAGACGATCGGAAAATCAGAGTCTATTTACATTTTACCCAGAAAAAGATAATGTAGTTTAGAATCACTTCATCTCTTTATTTGCAACATGGATTAAATACTTTTCTGAATTTGTTTTCTTTATTTAAGTCATTGGAATAATCAAAAAAATATATGCAGGTAGGCTTTACAGGTAAACTTTGTAGAAGAGCAAAACATTTCCTAATGTATGAACGAAAAAATAGTTTGACCATTTTTAACCAAGAAATTAAATAAGCAAGAAAGTGTATAGAAAGTAAATTATTTTCTGAATACGCATTTGAAAATACATAAATTTCCGAGGTTTCTTTATTATGTGAGATACGTTACCAAAATAACTTGTTTTAAAGTGCACAGGAGATTAGTTACGTCATAATAAATAGAGAAATAATAATTAGTTGTTTTACTTCATTGAAGTTTTAAGTAGCGACCCTAAAGCAAAACAAATTTTGTTTTTTAATAAAAAAGGGCCAAAAAATTTGAATGAAAATGAAAATAAAGAATTTTGCCAGTACAGTAATAACATAAGTGAGTAACTTAAAAGCACTTTGCATGACCTTAGGATGACGACTGATTTATTGCAAAGTACATCTTGTTTAAATATATTTAAATGTATGATTAGTTAGATTTTTGTTTTTGAAACAAGTGTGGTTGTAAATGATCAATAACTCATTCATCGATGAGCTGCTTTGTGACAATAAACAACAAAGACGGAAAGCTACCCACGGCATCCTTTTTGAGGGACAGGGGAATTATTAAAGCCGATCTGAGCACCACTTGACATCCGTTAGGACTTTGAAGTGCCTTCTGATTTCGGAGGTGTTAGACAAAAGTCGTGTTTTGACGGTAGCAGTGGGTATGAATCAGCTCAACTGCTGTATTTCATTTACCATATTTTGGGGGGAATGTGTCACCTGCGATTGTGAAGTTGGCTTTGATCTGAAGAAAAACCGCTTCTGGTGCTTTTGGAAGAGCTGTGTGCAAGTTTTCTGCAGCGGGAGGAACAAGGAAATCCTTTTTCTGATAAAAAAAACTCTAAGATCTGCACAGGAATCCCACAAAATGCACTAACTGAGCCGTGTGTGGGTGCGTGGGCGTGTAGGGGTGTGTGTGTGTGTGTAAATTCAAGGAGCAAACAGGTTTACCTGCTGCGGCTCAGAGGCAGAAATATTTAGTAATATCTCCATCAGTTGGAGGGTGCTCTATGGTTTCACAGTATCCACAGTGCAGCTGCAGGAGAGAGATAGGCTACATCTAGCCGTCATCTAAGAAGCAGCTGCGAAGGTGTGTGTGGGGGTGCGTGGGTGTGTGTGTGTGTGTCTGCAGGCTGCAACAGCAAAACCATTTAAGCAGCTTTGCACGGGAAAACTTGTTGCTTCTCAGTTTTTCACCTTTCTGTTCCTACAACACCAGAAAACGACATTCTTCTTGTTCTATCATCACTTTTGATTGAGCGTCGGGTCCTCCGCATCTGCATGGAGTTAATCCACTTAAACTGATGCGCTGCGGTCAGGTTGCATCCTGTTTTCCGTTGATTTGTATTCAGTGGAAGCGAATGCAAAAAACAGGCTTGCAACATCACTTTTCGGCCTGCTCCACTTTATGCTTTCATGAATAATTCGGTTCAGTAAGTGGAATACGACAACTAAACATGTAAACGACTCGGAACAAGGGCAGACGCGAGGCGTTACAGGCAGTCTTTCGTTTTGTTTCTCGTCGCACTTTGAATTGTCGCTCTCTGAATTGAACGAAATGCCATAGGTGAGCTGTACAGTACCTGTGGGCAGAAATAATCGTGGCAATGATTCAAATCTTAAAGCCATCAAAGGGGAGCTAACTCTGAATCATGTTACCAAAGCATAAAAGCGAAACACATCAATCGGCGTGAACGTCGCCAACAGTCAACCAATGCAGAACTCTGGAGAGAACAAATAAGTTTCAAAACACCAGGCTTCATAGAGAGCAGTTATGAGATAAAAATGCAATCTGTAGAGGATCCAAAGCAGAGTGACCAAAAATTTCTCGAGTGAACCTCAGAGTTGTAGCAGAGTAGGTTTTGAAGAATAACTGCATTATAAAAAAGAGAGACTGAACAAAACGCTTAATCAAGCTACATGAGGGATCTGTTTGAAGCGACAGGTGTCTGCATGAAAGGAAACTTATTTCAAGTATTTCATGAAAGCTAGAACAGAAACGCTGCTGCTTGAAACCAAAAGTACTCGAAGCAACATGAAGCATCGGCTTTAATTGATTTACCCGATAAAATATCTTTGATTGTACTGCCCCCACTCACACACACAGATACGGACCGGAGAAGTTCATCCCTACCTCGCATCATCCTCACTCCTCCACTCGTCTCAGACGTTTGTCCCACTTTCACAAACTCTACCTTCCTCTCACTTTGTCAGCCTAGCGTCTATCACTTCTTTTCTTTTTTCTTTGGTGAACAATATCTTTTAATCTGCCTTCTTTCTGTTTTTTTCCTGTTCGTCCTTCAGAGAGCTGGGTCAGGTACTGCAGCTTCAGCACACATATTCAGACTTTTGAGTGACAGTCACCGCCTCACCTTCCTTCTCTGTGTGAGAGAGAGAGAACATAAGACAAAGAAAAGGGGGGGACTGTCCCCTGTCTTGACTTTTTTTGTCTTAAGGTACTTTTTTTCCTTATGCCTTTGTTGTTATCCTGCACCCCCTCACTCTATAACACACATGAGAAGAAGAAATGCCTCATAATGTCTGGTGCCTCTCAGGCTCTCCGTGTGAATAAAACTGTACTCAGTTAGCAGGAGACCCTGGACGATGCAGCTGAAACATGCTGGCTGTAGAACGATGTTGGGTTTTATTTTATTCCTACCGTGCAAATTGTGTTAAAAGCTTTTACTTTCCTGTTAGATTGTGGAGTTGTACAAATATTTATGCAACATATTTGCTCCTTTTTACTCCAAAGCTTTCATCTTAGCTTGGAGATCTGCAGGTAAGTTTCTCTGTTAATTTACAGGCAAAATGTGTTTTAAAAACTAGAGAGCTACAATAACCTGGTTGTTTGATGCACCACTTTAATCCATACAAACATCATTTGCTGTGCATCTGATTAGCTTAACATATTCTTGTTTACACCTCTCAGCTGAAACAAAAGAGAGCTTTTCAAAAAAGGTATTAGTCAAGCGTGTGTGGTACAACTTGATAGCATTATTTACTTTCCCACATTATACACTGATTACTAAGTAAAGAAAGGCAAGTTGTGCTTTTCATGAGCTATGCTTTCACTGAAAGGAAGGGTTGTTTGGAAGTTCGCTTCCAAAGAAAACACCCGGGCTCGGCTAATATTTCTCAAAGTCTTCATTTTTTGGTCACAGTTCCAAAAGGATAGTTTGGCACAAACAACAATACTGGATATCACCAAAGGAGCCCCGTGGTGGCAGTATCATGGTTGGTGTTTCTTCTCTTCAGACGGCCCTGGTTGGCATCAGAATGGATTAGTGCCGGATGAAGACGAATTTAATTTGTTAGCATCAGCAGGATGAATCAAAAGTTGCATAAAGAAAGCTTTAGTTTAAGGTTAGCAGAGATTAGTTTTTGTAAATTTTCCACCTCTAATGTATTTTTTCTCATCACAAAAATTAGACAGCCTACCAGGACTGTGTGTAAAACTTGGAAAAAGGCATACACGAGGGCCCTGCTGAAGATAGTGAGGGGCATGTGTATAACATCTATTTAATGATTCATCCCATATTTTCAAAGGAAATATTTCGTAAGCTAATAATGTTCACATTTAAGCTATCTTTAAAATGCCTCAGGGGTAAGTTTTAACACTTAAAACTAAAAAAAGTCTGAATTTCTAAACTATATTAACAGTGTTTAGGTAAATATGCAAATAGGCAATACACCCCTGCTTTCTCAGTACATTTCTTTGTCTCCCCACACTGATATTTCTCCTTCTGAAGCAGCTGAATGATGAATAAAAAGGACACCAACGCTTTAACAGCTCTGGGTTTAATTTTCATTCACATTTCTAGTGAATTTATCACCGTTCAGCCTCAGCTTGTTTATCAGCACACCACTTAATACAAAAGCTGTGTTACGCAGAGCATCCCACACTTGATAACATGGCCAGGTGTGCTAAAGTTGTGGCAGAAAGTGCTAAACCAAATGAGTTAAAAAAAGACGAGATGCTATCGCTCTCATCTGCATTGAGATGCCAAAGTAGCTGGAGTTTGTGTGTGTCTGAGTACATGTGTGATGTGTGTGTGCTTGTACATGGGAGAAAGGAGGGGGGTTGCACAGGTGCAATACACACAACCCTCACCGGGTTTGCTAATAGCTCAACCCCAGCGACACCAATATGTGAGTGTGTGTGCGTGTGTGTGAGTGTGTGTTTGCTGTACAGGTGCAAAGTTGCATGTTCACAAACTATGAAGTTAACCGCAGTGCATGCACAAATATCTAGCACAAACACGAGCAATGCCATTACCATATGCAGACACACACACACACACACACACACATCATGTGAGGCTAATGCACAGAGATGGTTTGAACACAGACGACTTACTCAAATGAGTCTTCTTGGACACGGCGCATCCTGGGGAAAACAGTAAATATTATTTAGCTCAAAATAAAGAAATTAAAAGAAAACAACAATATGGATTGCTCATTGTCTCAGTTGAACATTACAGCAAATTGTCAACATTTCCAAATAATATCAAACGTAAAAAAAAAAAATTAAACAACATTGTAAGAACACCGCTGACATGCTGATACATCTGTAAGAGATTTAATGACAAAAAAATTATGACCATCAAACTCAGACTATGCCTTTGCCAACACAATCATATAAACGCTTAACATTTTCACTAAACACGATTTAGAAAAACACAACAACAGTACTTGTGTTATCTTAGCAAAACAAAAAAGAGGCTTGCTTATCTCTCTATATATCTTGAGAAAAGGAGCCTTGTTTGCTAAAGATCACGAGATAAACATTGCATGCCAAGAAAGAGCCGATCTCATCATGGCAGAAGCTGATGATCTACAACAGCAACGTGTTAATGAATTATTTATAATCTTATTGATTTATTTCCTTATTAACTCTACCTGAAAAAATGACTTTGCTGTCTCAAAATATTTACACTGTTATTACAGCTCAGTAGAGGCAGTAGTCACGAAATGTGTAATGACAATTATACAGCTAGCAAGTATTGGCGAAATGATTTATTTCAAAAGGGCGTAGCCAAAGGACTACTACAAAATGTTACTAAATTAGTCATATTGGGTAAAAAGACATAATAAACAGTTATTATAAAAAGAGATCTAACTAAATCGAGATAACTAAATTATTATCCCAAATTAAATATCTTGATATCAAGACAAAATGTAAAATGTCATCAAGGCACAGTGAGCTCTTATTTCAAGTGACTAATTACTCATATTTCCATTTCATCTCATATTTTGTACTTTGGACATTTTAGTGAACTGAGACTCCAAAATAAGTAGCTTTGAGATAATGATGAGCTTTAGTCATAAAATTATGTAATAGTTGCCACAAGCTGAGTTATCCTAGAATTTGAGTTGTCACAAATTAGGTAATCTCTGGATAATTAAGAGATTATTAAACTCATTTCCCAAAAAGAGTTATCTGATTATCTCTTTTTGGGAAGAGATCAGGATTAAGGGTTAAATTAAATTGTTGTCACAGCTGCAGTTTATTTAAAATTATTTATTTAAAATGTAATCTGAAGATAATAACACAGATAAACACAATCTTTTTGACACTAATAATGTATCTTGCGATAATAATTATGGAGAAAACGACACAATTAAAGTTATCAAGACCAAATCATCTGCCATCTGGAGAAAACGATACAAATTAATCATTATCTTGCCATAACATTGTGATAATCTACTTCTAATGTT
Source organism: Girardinus metallicus (assembly GCA_903067095.1). Taxonomy (NCBI): domain Eukaryota; kingdom Metazoa; phylum Chordata; class Actinopteri; order Cyprinodontiformes; family Poeciliidae; genus Girardinus; species Girardinus metallicus. The sequence goes on from CAEGAE010004014.1 coordinate 12,395, forward strand.
TCAGCTACTTACAGTACACTGATACTGTCTTTCACTACATGAATAATCTAAATGCTTCTGCCACCGAAACCTTCACTGCAGCATGACTAACTGTGATGAGATGGCTGACAATGTACTGATGTGCCAACTGCAGAGACGTCTGAATTCAGAATCACAACAACCTCTATCGTGAGCAAACATGCAATTAAACATGGCAGCCCATTTCCAGAGCATTTAGGACATCCTAACAATTAAATAACTCAGACGTGTGACAGAAAGCAATTCAGTTACCCATATTAAGCTGAAATTAAGTCCTCTTCCTATCAGCTAGTTTGGATGAAAGATATTTTTTCTTTCTGGTGCACAAACCGGACAGATAAGAATCCCGGGTGAAAGTGGTTAAATTAGAAGATTCCTATTTACGCTGGTGTCTGTTTGTGTGACACTTCAGTGCATTTACACAGCAGAGATAAAGGCAGAGGAAGGTGGGTGTCTGTGAAGCAACTGGTCCTCCTTTTTTGTCTGCCTGTTTGACCGCAGTTGTGAGAGTCTGTGTTGCAGTAGGTGTGAGAGAGGGTCGGTTCTGAACCAAAGAGTTTATTTCTGGAGTTGTACACATCAGTGTGTGTGTGCGTGTGTGTGTGTATTAGTCAGAGAAGGAGAGAGAGAGTGAGAGAGAGAAATGTTTTAAGGCAAAGCAGATAAGTATCAATGGAAGGTGCAGAGTTTGCCGGCCTTTGTCTGGCGCCACTTCAGGTCTTCTGTGGTTTCCTCTGTTTTCTTGCCCTCATCAAATCAGTTTTGCTTCATAAGCAGAAAGTATGGAATGAAAGCAGAGCAGTGCACGCACGGAAAATTAAAAAAACACGTCAACACGAGCTAGGCAGGTGCTTTAAAGGGATTGTTTAGCAAAAGGTTTTGTTTTTCAACTTTTAGTGACACATTTTTCTTAAATTTTGGTCAGTTTTCATTCTATCATTTAACAATGCGATTTAGCATTCACTTGGACGATTAATTAATTAAAGAAATGCACAAAACAGCAAAAATTGGGATTACTGCATTTCTTTTTGTGCTTAAAACAGGAATATTTCTTTGAAAAATAAAAACTAGCTGTATTTCTGTAAAATTAGGTGGAAGCACATTCAGCTACATCCAGATTTCAGGGTGGCCATTAAGCCTCTGCAGAGAAGTCGGCTGCTGGCGAAACCCATCAGTCAAAATTTCACTGGCTTGTCTGCGCGCTGACATCGAGGCTCGCTACTGAATTCACAGTTGCTGCATTACATAACAGTACTGGAGACCACTGAGCCCGGAGAGGAGGACAACAAATTTGCCTGAAGAAAAACACACCTTTACAATAAAAACATTCGTTTTTATGCATTTAATTTCATTGTTGATTAAAAGGAAAAAAATCACATTAAAGAAAATTATCAAAGTAAAAAAATACCAAAAAAGTGTCACTAATTGTAACTATATAAAAGCCTGATGAGGATAACTTAGCTGATGATGAGGATTAATCTGGACTGTTGACCAACAAATGGCATTAACTCCATGTCCTTAGAGCTAATAAGGCTTTCTAGGTTCAGCCAGGCAGCTCAGAGGAGATGAACTTAAAAAAATAATAATTGTTGAAAATGTGTTAAATATTTTAGGCTGGCAACATGCACCATGATGAGACTGAATCCTAGTAAAAATCCAGTTTTCTTAATTAAAAAAAAAATAGAAAAGTTCTAATTTAAGACTAATAATAGAGTTTACTCTCTTGTGAAATAGATAACAACCATTAAGACATTGAAGCTTATTTTCTTGAATACCTGAGAAGAGTGTAACTATTAAACTGCAACATATAAGCCGGTAGCAACCGGATGCCGCAGCAACAGAAACCAATGACAGATTCACAAACGGCTGCAGAACTAATGAAGCGGACTGAATCCACAGCGGATGAGCAGTGACGACACAAAGAATTAATTTTTGAACAGAGAAGAGGGTTTTTCTTTGTGTGAGCAACACCAAAATTGCTTAAGAAATATGAGAAGACACCCACAACAGCCACAAAACCCAGCAAACTCATCACCCCAAGAACAGCCGGCTCAGCAGTATGAAATCGAACAAGAGCAGCACAAACACGGCGACTCTCCGCGTCACCCTGAATAAACCAGTTTCCAGGACCTGATCAGTAAGCTGATGCTGTTTTACTCCAAGTCCTTAAGCCCCTTAACATCCAGTTTTAACATTTTGTTTCCTTCTAAGTAGCTCTGATCTTGTTAAAACTGTCTTTTTCCATTTCTACTTAACACTGTGTGTGTTGCATAACAGCGTTTCAGCTTCAGCTCTGCCTCCAGCTGCTCTAAAATTCGATCATATTTGGTCTTGTGTCATCTAGAGGCGAATCCTGAGTTGAATTACTCGATGCATCATCAAAGGTCAGATCCAGAGCAGAAACCATAACATGCTCTCATATTTAACTAATTTGATTAGTTCTTAAAAAATGACCATAGCAAAGTGAAAAACATGATTTAAGACTTTTTTGTAACTAACTAAGCAAATTATTATTTAGTCATTACAGGCAAAAAAACAGTCATTTATTTGAAGTATTTTTGGCACAAATTGCAATCTTAGGTCTTTAGTATTTCTACAGACGTTTAACATATGTCTTTGGATGTTTTTCCCATTTGTCTTTGCAGATAGTCTCAAGGTCAGTCAGGGTAGATGGGCTTCCTCAATAAACAGTTTTTTTTTTTTTTTTTTGGAGATATTCAACTAGATTTAACTCTGGTTTGGCCATCGTAGAACATCCACAGACTTCTAGATAATTGGTGTCAAACCCATTTTCATTTTGGGCCGTATCAAAAATCTGAATGTTCATAAAGGTCTGGTTGTGCCAGAATATATTGAGAAAACCAATTAAACTGTTGAAATGTCAACAAATAGCTGTTCCTCTAGGATTTTGTAATTGTTTAAGGGGTTTTTGCAATCAAAATTGTAGATTTTGTGGTGTCAATTTAGAAATGTTTTAGGAATTTTTATGATATTTGCGCTAATGTGTGATGTTAAAAGTGACTTTTTATTACTCGTATATAAACTCAAGTAAGTCTGAGGCAGCAGCCACTCAAACCCAATGTTTTTGACCAATTTTGAGGAAATTTGCACAAAAATCAGGAAAACATTGTGGAGATTTGTAAATTTTGTTGGAATTTTGCAGATTTGAGAAAAACTGGAAGGACTTACTGATATAATTTGGAGTCTAGGGGGCCACATAAAAAGCTGTGGCAGGCCAGATTTGGCCCCCGGGCCTTGAGTTTGACAGCTGTGTTGTAGATGAATTATTACTAGTCTGAGATCCAGGGTGTCATGCAGGAGGTTTTCTTGAAGAATCTCGATACATTTCACTGCTGTCATCTCAGGCCAGCATGCCAAGGAGTTTTTCTGCCACAGAAAAATATTCCCACAGCATGATGCTGCCATCACTATGTTTCACAAAAGAGATGCTGTCAGCCAAGCAGACTTGAGGACTGGAGCTAAGACCATTTATTTTGGCCTCATTATACAAAAAAAAGTAAATAAATAAATCTTCTGCTGTTTGAATAATCTCTAAGTTGCTTTTTGGCAAAGTTTTAGCCTTTTAGTGGGGGTGGACCCGGGGTCCATTGTTCTCATTCACCTCCCTGACCTCTTACTGCTCAGCCTCTTTCTGCCTCAATCTGTTTATTCATAACATTCAATTCAGATCATTTCTTTATTAGTATTCTTCCTTAGATTTTGACTTTAAAGCAATTCCATCCCAGAGGTCTGCAAACATTTCCTCTGCCTCCATTGTTTATGTTCTGCTCTGACGTGAATGCCAGTTATGAAACCTTCCGTACACAAGCGTAATCCTTTCTAAATCAAGTTGAGTCAGCAGAATTTGTCACAGGTGGGCTTTCATACAACTTGCCATGGTGGGCCGTTGTTAGCAATCAACAAAAATGTTTTTCCCTCAAATTCTGACCAGGATCATGTGCATGTGTGCTCCCTCCTAGTCCAAAAATAAGCATGCAGGGTTAATATCTAGATTTGCCATTATAGTGTGTGTGTGTGGGGGGGGGGGGGGTAGGTGTGTGTGTGTGTGTGTGTGTGTGTGTGCTAGTAGTTGTTTGTATTTTATTGAATAAATTGAAATGACAAAAAGCTTCCATTAATCCATGAATGAAAAAATTGTTCTGAAAACAACAGAGTTAATGTCCATATCATCTAAAAAGCATCACTGTGTATGCCTTAATTACTCACTTAATTAATTAACTAGAATTAATTAATTACAGCGTATTTAATGTATTGAGATTTCACTGTAAGACTATAAGTCAAATGCTGAAGTCAGACTTTGCTGCAGCTTTACTTAAGTGTCATCATCCTACATGTTCTGATAAGGCAACATATTCCTGATGCAATTTCTCCAACAAATACAGATGGAAAGTGTCTTCTTCTGAATTGCGCACTTTGAACTCATGCATTATTATTCCTATAAAGTCCTCAAGAAACTGCCCCCCTGCATTGTGCAAACGACGAGCAGTGGGTTTTTGCAGCAGAAGGACGAGCGGTCTTATCTTCCATGGTAGCTAATAGTTTGATTATAGCAAGTGGCTGCTCAGAATAGAAAGGCATTGGCTACAAGCAGAAGCAAAAATAAGGGTTAATCCTAGTGGATTATGCTGTCTTAGTGTCATTCTTACCCACTCAGAGCACCTTGCTTCTGCCCAGTGAATGGGATAAAGAGGGTTACTGGGGTAAAGAATAGTGAGAGATGGGAGTGGCAGAAAGGTGAGATAAAGAGTGTGTAGAAGAGGACATACAGTATGGCATGTTGAGATCATGGATCATGGATTTATTTGATTAAGCAAACTGCTTGTAATGTGAGGAATGTAAGGATTCATTTATTTATGAATTAGTTGCAGTATCAAAAATTGCAAAAATCTTTCTTCCATATAAGAAAACTTCTGTTGTGGAAACAATGTGCTCTCTGCAGCTACAATGCTATTTCAAAGCGGCAGCTACTTTCATTGTGCGAAATTAATTAGTTAATTAAAACACCTAATAAAAATGTATCTGTAACAACTGTTGAATTGAAAAGGTGAAGCAAATTCTTTATATTTGCAATTTCTAACTGAACTAAAAGTTTAATTAGAAGTATTTTCCCTGCACTGACAGCACAACTAGTTTAGGCTAGGCTGCATGAGGCCTGGAGTCAAACGGCACTGGGCAGCAATAAAATGTTGGCATCATTTCAGAGCCAAAACCCTAAAATCTTCATTTTGTTTTAACTCACTATGACTCTGTGAACATATATTTTTAAGTTCTGAAGGTTTTTCTATAGAAAAACCTTCAGAACCTTCAGAAGGTTTTTCTATAGAAAAAACTTCAGAACTTAAAATAGTTTTTATTGCCAGAAGGAAACATAAAATGTTCAAACAATGGATGTGAATCAAAAACACCGAACCCAAGGAAATTGGATTTATTCCCTCTTCTCTTCCTCTAAACTTTAAAACCTTTATTTGCATCTATAGAAAATGTACTTTTATTTGAGCATAGGACTTTAGGACCACAGAGTAATAGTCCAGTCTTTTTCCCATTTCTGGCATTGTTTCAGGAAGGGCTTAACAGACGCACCTTAACTTAACTATCCCACTTCGTCCTTCCACTCAACTTTCTGTTAGCATGCTTGGACGCTTGTGTGTCTGTCTGCTGGACGACTTTAAGGTTAGCAGCTATGATTCTGTTGGTCTGGATATATCAATTTCCGAAAACACGTTTCATTAGTAGTATATATTTTCTTGACAAAATGAATTTAGAATTTTTAAAAATGAACAAAAATAAACTCTCAAAATAAAGAGCTCACTGTAGTGACTGTATAATAACATACATTTTGCTGTTGGGGTGAAATTATGAAATAAACTACTATCATGATAATATAATGATTTACTGAGATGAGCCTTTGTGCAGATGCTAATTACACTTTCTCTTGGGGCCAACAGGGGGCCCCATGTTTGCGTATACCTCGGGTCGGCCCTGGTGCTGGAGAAGATGTGGCTTACCTTTTTTCCTGGGGGTGTCTGCAGGTAGAAAGTCTGACTCCTCATATTCCATGCCGCTCCTGTCACAGCGCTGGATGGGCCTACACACTCTTTCACTCACCTCTCGTCCACACAGCCACAAGCACGCCAGAAGTCTCTTGAACTCCACTTACTTTCCTCTATTTGAGCTGAAAATTAAGATGACAGAAGACATGCTACCTGTTGGCTGCTCTAGCGCCCGGGCCGGCGCAGGCATTTAAAAACGTGCACTGCCATCTCTCCTCTTTCCGGCCTCACAGGTCCAAAAACTCAACCATCATTCTCCTTCCATTCTCATTTTTCTTTCTAGCAGCGCGCCTCCTCCTCCTCCTCCTCTTCCACCTCTTTCTTCTCCTGTGTGTGGCTGTTGTGAAATAATTGCTCTTACCCCCGTGGCAGCAGCAGCGGCAGAGCGGAGAGTGCAGCTGGACCAGGCCGGGCCGTGGCTTCTCAAGCCCCGCTGCTCTCACCCCCCAGCCCCCTCCAGCGCGCCCTGGCCGTCCCAGGCCGGGCTGGAGAGAGTTATGTCACCGGCTGTTACGTAACGCCAGCGGATCGGGTTTGCTTTGAAGTGCTCGGCTGTGAAATATAATCCCATGTTGCTGCCACAAAGTCCAATTGACAAAAATAAAACGCGGAGACGTGGCATTCCTGTTGATTTCATGTTATGTGCGGACATGAAACATGCCTGGAAAAAGCCCCACTTTTCTTATGGTTTGTTTTTGCAGGGACCAACTGGCGTACAAACCCGGAGGTGCACACCTCTGCAGGGATTCACTTTATCGACGGCATCTAATCCCTGCTTTTTTTTTTTTTTTTTACAACAGCAGAAAGACAAAGAAAACGATGAATAATCAATATGTGTTCTCGGTTTACACGATCAAATGTTTCTGTGAGACGCGGTGCTTACGCAGGGTCCAGACTAATGCCGAGAGCAGCTCCAGCTTGAGCTGGTTCTGAATATCTGAGCATGTTGCGTTATTGCAACTTTTACTCTAAGGAGGCAAAACTTGGTGCGCTACAGCAAACAGAGAGGCAGGCGAACATGGATGCTTCCGTTTCCTACCAGGGATGGAGAATCAGTTGGTTTGAAGGTCTCAATTACAGTTTCAGTTCATTTTAGCTCAGTCCTGTAAAATGAGAATTACATCTTCCAGCCACAGCGACGTCAAAATTAACAGGCAAAACAGACGAGACTGACAATAAGTCTGGCTAAGTCTTCAAAACTATGAAAATGAATTAAAAATATATATCAGGATCGCAGGAAAAAAACAAAAACAAATGAGATTATAAAAAATGCATTTAGATAAATGTTTTTGGTTATATTTTTATGCAAAGTGTGGTCAGTGAAAATGATATAAAGTTAAATATAAAAATGTGTTTCATCCATCCATCTTATAGTCTCTGTTGGTTTTGGGTTTTCAGTTGTTTAGCTTAGAGAAAAAGAACCTGTTTGTCAAAATACGACACTTAGCCAAAAAGCATGATTACTCTTTCAATGTAGGTTAAAAATAGATTTAAATAAATTTACATAAACATTAATTTATGTTAAGTAAAATTGTTTAAGTAAAATTTAAGATTAATACACATGTAGTGTTTAATAATAAGGAGTTTGCTTGATTTAACTTGGGTCTTTCACCCAAAAACGTTCAACTATATTTCTTCCACTTTTGACATTGACTTCAATTTGTGCTGGAGGGTGCTTGGAGAGTTTCACTTTAAATTATTACACTAAATGAAAGCAAACTACCGTAATCCTATGAAGGTTTCAGCATAGCCATTTCCTGTCTGTTATTTATTTTTTTATTATTTAGAAAACTTATTAATGAAACAGTATAATTTCCAAATATCTACTACCTTTTATCAACAGCACCCGGTAAAACAAAGCTCGCATCTTGTCTTCAGATCAGTAATAGCTCTGCTGAAAGCCAGCTTGATTGCAGTAAATGCTGCCAATGCCGAGGGATTGTGAAATGGCGCTCCCCCACATTAAAAGACTGATGGGCCTGAAGTGCTGCAGTGGACAGAGCAAACTGCAGGTGGTTTAACTGAAAGTGGAAAACAGCCGCCCCTCACACGCTTCCTTTAAACCCAACTTGACCACATGAGACTGGAGAGAGAGTGGAAAAAAGAGAAGCTTGTGTTTATTTGTCCTGCACTTTCATGCAATAGAAAGACTTTAAGAACTAGGTAGCATTTCCATTGGTATGCATGCTTCAGCGAGGTTAGAGATGTGAGGGGCCCTCAGAAGACTCACTAGGCCTGTGCTGCGATGAACATACATACACAGAAACCACACAGGAGACCAACATGTGGAAGAACTGACGTTAAATAGAGTGTAGAGGCTGCTACGGTTATGGCCATTATTTGCTAACGTAAAATCTAACATCAGTGTAGAGCAGCTCTTAAAAGTTTAGTGATTCTATTAGTAGGTAGTCATTATTACATGCCAAATAAATAAAAATCACCCATCAAGTCACTCGTACATTTAGGCTCAGATATGTACATATACCCAGGTTCTGGCTGGATATGTGGTGTGATATTTGTCTCAAACATCACATCTTGTTTTGGACATAGACTAATGTTAAGTTTCTGGAAAGAACCATAACTTTTGTGGACAGTACACAAAAGCTTCGTTTATGCCAGCTAAAATGGTAAAGATCCACAATTCTGCTCCAGATATCCTGGCTGATTTCCTGTGGTTTTAATACTTCACATAAGATAACATTGTATTTGATGTGGGCCTCTATTTAATGCCAGTGAATCAGAAGCTTACAATTTTGCAGCAGCCTTGTGAATGCAGTAATAAACTGTTCTGCTATTGATCTGGCTTGTAGAAATAATCTTGGTAACCCTAGCAGAATTAAAACAGGAGAAATTTTGTCTGGTTTATGTGGCATTCTATCCAGAATATATGGATATGTGGCTTCATCAACAAGCATTTGAGCTTGAATGTGGGATTTTGAAGCTGTGTGTAGCATTGTGCTTGTTGTTCATCCTCAGATGGAAAGAATACCAATGAAATTCATTGAAAAAAAGCACCAAATTAATCTGATATTTATAGACATAATGATTGCATGTGAATCTGACTGGAACTGTGTCGCATCAGAAAAACTATTTAAGAGAGAAAAAAATCTTTAATATGACAACATGGCTAAATAAAGTCTGTGTCAGATGAGAAAAAAAAAAGACTCAAAAACACATCTGGTAGATCCTGGTAATAACATTTCTCCTTAATAAAATAATTGTGTTTTTAGAAATCATTCATCAGTCCCATAATGCAAATAGGGACATTTTTTCTTCCATTTTTTGTTAGCAACAAACAAATATTAGACATTTTGCTACTACATACCCCTTTCAAAATCCCATCGTATTAAAGAAAAGAAAGCAGCTGCATATCCTCAGTTTTTCTAACTTCGTGGTCTGCAGTGGATGCCAGAGCAGCGTGCCTCTCTGTGATGTGGAAGCCGTTACTTTTTACGGCTCGCTGCAACACGCCACAGTCATTTCTATATGCAGACACACGCTCAAAGTGTCAGCGTGAGCGGCATTGGCCGACGTGATGAACTTGTTTTTGAAGGCCTTGTGTCTTCATGACTAAGTTACGATATTCTGTTGGTGAAAAAAGCTACATTTCACATTCTAAACCAACCACAGTCACCACATGGCGGAGTAACAGCTAACAACCCACACCTGACAATCAAAGCTCAAAAAATGTGTAAGAGGTGCAATTCAAGAAGCATGAAACTCACACTTTCTCATTAGAAAGGCGACCAAATTCAAAAGCATCACTCTTTCATCCTAAACACCGGGGTTTTTTTTCTTTTTTTCTGTTACTGGCAGTACCAATACTCTTTTAAATAAAGCGGTTTAGAGTTCTTTGTGATAAATACTTGAGCAGAATTTAAAAAAAATTACAAGGACTTCCTATCCAAGATTCAAGCACATCACAAAATGAATATTTGGTCTTTAAAAAAAAGCAAAACCACATAACTTATAGTTTTTATTTACATCAATATTTTTTCTTTCTTCAATGAAAATAATATCCACGTAAGAGGCTTTGATCTTGGAGGAAGAAAATATACAAAATATCTCAGGGGAAGCTTCGAACTGTAAGGCCCCTGGGTAACTCAAAATACAGTCAATAAAACCTTATAAATGTGTTCAATAAATAGACCACAGATATGCACTGTTTTTGTGTTAGTACCATTATGCAAAGGCCTTCAAGTTCAGTCTGTTAGTAGTGACATATTAGCATGTAGTACAAGATTATATTTAGCGAGGTTTCTTCAAGATGGTCTAGAAAATATGTCCGTAATACAAACCAATTTCTCACAAAATCAAACACACTGGCCTGTTCTGGCCTCTGTTATGCCAGCCTGGCATGCTGCTTCACCTTCTCAGCAGGTGGCTGACACTGATTGACAAAAACAGTGCTGCAAGGAGAAAAATAAGAAGAGTGACAATGCAGAAGGTGACAGAAATGGAAGTAACACTGAGGAAAGTTACCTGTTGCCTCTGTGTGCAGTTTGGAGCCGTCCGTGCTGGTCACTCTACATGAAATATACATTTTTCTGCCATCCTCTTTGTCCAGAATGGATTCAATCAGCACAGTACTTCCAAGTGGGATGGGACTACAGACAAAACAACAATTTTAGGCTAAAAAAAAATATCCTCTGCTCTCCACATATATTAGTCCAGCTGATTTTGAAATAACTTCAGATCTATCTATCTATCTATCTATCTATCTATCTATCTATCTATCTATCTATCTATCTATCTATCTATCTATCTATCTA